>JAZDUH010000357.1:55000-190000 GCA_036419115.1 Scarus forsteni | reverse complement strand
TTCGCTGTGCTTATCGTGGGCCGTGTGGTTTCCTGTTTCTTTATTTATGAACTGACACACGTGTAACAATTCACATTTAACAAAAATTATATCAAAGGAATCGTACTACCTAAGGGCAGGCGGAAAGCTCTTGCAGCCAGGAAATTAATCAGCGCCAACCTGCTAAACAAAATAGGATTCAACTCCTAAAAATGAAAGTAACCAACTCACTATCACACAGTTAGATGGAATAAAATCTTAGGAAACAAAAAAATGAGGCATAGAATTTAAGTTTAACTTGAATGTATTAAAGAGAAAGCCCAAACACAAAATTCACCGTCCCGCAAATAACCCACATCAACCAAAAAAAACTACTCAGTCCCAAAATGAAAAGAAATAGTTCATAAGTCCCGTATCCAAAACGAAAAATCCTTGTAATCCCAGGGTAGAATTGAGTCCTGTCTCAGACAGTAAAGTTTATTCCCCAGTGGTGCAAACAAACAAAAGAAACCCTGAGGGCGCGTCCTCAGCAGCCACCGCTCAGCCGCACGGACTTCGCTTCCCCGTACGAATCTTGATCCTCTAATCCAGGTTCTCCTCTCCGATCCCCGGCATAGAGTACCTGCAGCAGCTGTCTTTGTCCAGGGACGCCAACCTCCACACCGCACGTGCCGATCTCTCTCCTTCTTCCCCTCAAGCGCCAGAAAAAACTTCACCTCCCAGGAGTCTTTGCCCTTTTCTAACCTCCGGCCGAGGTTGTTAACAAATGTCATAAACAATACAAAAAATAATAATAATACAATACAAAATAAAATATTTTAATAAGAGCCATTTCCCAAAAATAAACTGTCAGAAAAGAATAGTTTGCCTTGACCCCTCAACGCCAGAAAACATACATTTTTTTACATAGGCCTTTATTAACACATACAGGAGATGCATGTTCTGCTATGCTGGGACAAGCTGCTAAATTCTTTTCAACCTTTGTGGACCTTACACACATGCAGACTGCACACAGAGCTTCACAGGACCTCCAACATCAAACAGGAACGCCTCACCTGTGGGCCATGTCACATCATTCACTTTATTAAAAGGTGAGGTTGAATAAAAGGGGCGGAGCTAGCAGGTTTTTGACAGGTACACCTGCAGAGTAAACCTGTTTAACTGCTCATCGAATAATGAACTTCACCTCCCTCCTCTCATCACACTGCTCTAGAGTCATCCACCTGAGGGTCCAGAATCCAGGTGACTTACAGCACAGCATCCAACCACACGCACAGGTGAGTGCTAAGGGGAGAAGGTCATGTGGGTGGAGGGGAGTCGTTCATAAACCTGAAGCCTTCAACTCAGTTTACAGCAAATGATGATTTCTAATCATCGATCAATTCATATTTTATTTATCTCAGTACATGTTATTATGCATATACCAGCACAGAGGACGTAAAAGAACTCGACTGGGATAGTTTATGGGCGCCCAGACCATAAATCTGTCCTCATCTTATTTGTCTCTGCTGAATATAAATTTAAATTAAAAGAGAGATCGGTCTAATACTAACATTAATATCTATAATGAATATTATCTGTAGAGGAATGATGCTCAGCCTGTAGCTGAACTGTGCATCTCTTAGTGAATATGGCACACACCAAGGTGCAGCTACCAGTTCTTTAGGACGCTGGAGAGTTTAAGTTATGGTGTGTTGGACTGATGTCGTGAAATGGAGCTCTGATCAACATCACCTCAAATACAGTCGCCAGAGCAAAACGTTGACTATGTACATTTCTGAACCAGAAAACATATATTTTAGATCTGACCTCTTGTGGCACTAAAAGCTTTAAAAAGACCTTTCTGCTTATGAAATAATGTAAAGTATTATCTATAATTCACTGGAAAGGGCATCAGGTAGGCGCTTTCAAGCTTGTTTTACAATTGCATGAATCTATCTGTGTTCGTACCCCCCCTGTTATCACAAAGGCCAAATGTATATTACATCAAATGTGTTGGTGTTTGGCCATAAAATATATATTTATTCACTGTTTAGCCCACTCATTACAATGATGTTTATTGAGAAATGTATTATTCTGAGTTGACTACAGTGCACTACAGATACAATTACAAACTGTGATAACTCTGATTATGGGCATTCCTTTTGATTCAAACAGATCCAAGTGGTTGGTCACTGTGAGTGCACAGCGATCATTTCATTAGCTTGCTCTAAAACATATGATTTTGAGCAGCTTTCAATCAAATAAATGCTTTTTTTACTCAGAGACTGTTGGCCGGATGCATTTCAGGCCAGACACTTTTGGCAATGACACAACTTGAAACCACTCATAACTTAATGAATGAATGACTGAGTGAATGAATGAATATTTATTTTGAAAATGTAAAAGAAAATAATAATTGAATATTTTCGAAAAAAAAGAAACATTACAATGAAATTCAGCAGTGTAGTAAACAATCCAAAAACAAATACAGACAAACCGTGAAATTCACAGTCTAACTTCTTTTACATTTCAAAAAGGAGTGGAATGAAGTAAAACTTTTTAATTTCACCCCTTCTCCATTGCTGAATAATGGAAAGAATCCAGTCAGTTTACCTCCAGTAATAATAATAATAATGCTGTAAATTCATCAGCTATATGCCTACATATTAGATGTCTATAGATGCTAGTATAGTAAATACTTTATACACTTGTCCACCCCATATATGTATATATATATATATATATATATATATATATATATATATATATATATATATATATATATATATATACACATATATATGTATATATATATATATGTGTGTGTGTGTGTGTGTGTGTGTGTGTGTATATATATATACACATACACACACTATATATATATATACAAATATACACACACATATACATACATACACACATGTACATATATATATGCATACATATATATACACACATATACATATACACATATGTACATACACACACACACACACATATATATGTATATATTTATTTATATATATATATATATATATGTATGTATATATATATATATATAAATATATTTATGTATGTATGTATATATATATATGTGTGTATGTATGTATGTATGTATGTATGTATGTATGTATGTATATATATATACATATATATATACATACATACATACATACACACATACGTAAACACATATACATACTGTACCTCCAAAGCTATACCCCGAATCTTGCTAAATATTTTAAATATTTTTAAACACCCAACATATATTTCCAACTGCATGATTTAAGGATAAGTATGGCACACACAGTTATATCTACATGCATGCTAGTACATTTAAGTGCTTGTACCCCATCCATAGATACACAGACACAAACCAAGCAAAAAACAAAACATGTTCACACGTTTGCCTGTGTAAGTAAAAATTCATGCATATACAACCCCATAAAAATAAAAAATTGTGCTAAACTCAAAAAGATAGCTACCCTGCCATCACCCAGTGATTATCAAGGCCTGCCTTCAATCCTATATTTTGTAAAAATTCCATCTTTGTTTTTCCTTTTGAAAAGGCAAACAGTGAGTCACTGTTTGAGCTCCACAGGCAGACTGTTCCAAAGTTTAACCCCACAGATTGATATTGAAAATGTCCGACTGTTGTTCTTACAGCCAGAGTTTAAGTTTAAACTCTCCCCTCAGGTTGTAACCCCCATCACGTCCCCTAAACAGTTTGAATATTGGCAGGAAGTAAATTGTGTTTTGCCTTGAACATGATTATTGCTCTTTGATATTCCACAATTTCTGAAAATGTTAGTAGATGTGATGGTAGAAATAATGGGGTGGTGTGATCCAGATATCCAACTTTATGTATAATTCTTATAGCATACTTTTGAAGCACAGATAATGAATGCAGTGAACTTTTGTATGTGTTGCCCCAAACCTCAGCACAGTAACTTAAATATGGTAAGACCAACAAACAGTACAAAGTGCAAAGTGATTTATGATCCAGAAATTGTTGGGAAATATACCAGTCTGGAATGATAAGTTAAAAATGTGTGTTAATGGTTTGGAAATCCCATCAAAAACCATTTTTACTGTCCTCATGTCAATGTCATCACAGTCAGTAGACATTTTGCTTTTGCATGTGTTAACAATATCCAAAATTTCTTTCTCATCTACTGCTGTGAGAAACATAGAATAAGGATTTCTATCGATGAAATATTTGTTCCCATCAACAGATGTCCCAGGATCAGGAATTTTATCAGCCAGTCCCGGACCAACGTTAACAAAGAATCTATTAAAGCTATCAACAATATCATCTTTATTATACATTTTGCTGTCGTTATCGAAAAAATACTCAGGATAACTGTTCTGTTTACTACCATTTTTTATGATGCTGTTTAGAATCTTCCATATTTCTTTAATATCGTTTTTATTGTAATCTATTAATTTCTTGTAATAATCTTTTTCGCTTGCCCTAATAATATTTGTTAATTTATCCTTATGTTTTTTATACCTGTTTTCTGCCTCTGTAGTTCCACATTTGATAAAGTTTTTATAAAGTGAGTTTTTCATTGTGTAAGCCCTTTGTAATCCATGGACATTTTGTCTGCTTTGGCTTCATGTTATACGCTTTTAATGGACAATTTTTATGATGTAGTGAAATGAATATTTTTAAGAAAGATTCATACGCACTATTGACATCATTTTCATTATAGATACTTTCCCAGTTTTGTGTAATTGAATCATTCTTTAATGCAGCCATTGATTCCTCTGACCTCACTCGCCTATATTCTGTCCTAATGTCAGTTTCATTTGTCTTCAAATTGAAGTCATGGATTGTAAATACTGGAAGGTGGTCACTGATATCGATCAACAACTCACTTACTGTGTTACTGTCAATGTGATTAGTGAATATGTTATCTATGAAAGTGGCACAGTGAGAAGTTATTCTGCTTGATACAGGCAGATACTGAATATTGAATTAATAAATTCATGTGTCATTCTGAGTTTATCAGTATTTAACAGGTCCATGTTGAAATCCCCACAGGCAAAAATGGTCTTATGAGTTCTTTTTGAAAACATAACCTCCATCCAGTCTTTAAACATCTCAATACTAGAACCAGGTGTCCTATATGGGCCATTCTACAGAATCTGTCCAAAGTGCAGGGTCGGAATTTTTTTTTCAAAGTGTTTTTTTTCCCAAAATTTTGTCCATACATATGTTGTACCATATCTAAGGTACATATATCTTGTATAGTGCAGTCAATATTCATATTTTAATTTCTGCCTGTTCTTGAAATGTTTTTTCTACTCCCAAAATGTGTCACAACCGAAACATAGCAACACACTGCAATAAAAGGTATTATATTAATCTGTTCATATTGTACTTCCATGCCCCCTCTAAAGAATATTTTTACAAATTTTTCTTGAAGGGTTTTACAACAAAATCAATAAAAATGATATTTTAAACATTTTTCAAAGTTCAATTTCTAAGACTCATCAAAATCAAAATCCAATCTTTTCTTGTAAAATGAATTCCACTGATTATATAGATCTCAGAGTTAATGAGTTATGAAATTGAACATACATTTAATGAATAGTCATCATAAAATGTTAGTTGATGACTCAATATCTTTTATTTTTTACAAAACACCCAGTGTTTCGGTTGTGACTGCACCGTTTCGGTTGTGACTGCATTATTTTGGTAGTGAGCACTATTTTTTTGTTTGCAAGGTTGTATCATATTCCCTCCACTTTATTGCTTAATATTAACTTCAAACATGTCTTACATTGGGAATATTATGAACACAAATGTTTGTAATCAATCAAATGACATTTACTTTGAAGGCCAGCATTAGCCTACTCAAACATCACAACGCATCTACTGTAACATTACTGAAAGGTGCTATGAGGAGAATCTATTACCGGCGACATAAAGACTCTGCTACCCATGAGCACACGCGGCGACTGTCGTAATGCTGCGTTCCAGTAACCTCGGAACTGGGAGTGACATCATCTCCGACTTATCAGCGTTCCAGTTGAAGTCTGAAAAAAACATGCCGATCTACCAGGCTATTGTTAGCTGTTGTTAGCACGCCCTGCGTTGTTGTTCACAAATATCACATGAAGAATGTGATTATCACTATGGCAGCATTTTTGTAAATATAAGTCTAACAATACTATGTATACAGCTGATCTAGAGCGACACACCCCAGTCAGAAGTGCAAATAAATGGATTATTACAGGAGCTAAATAACTGTTCACACTGGGGGCATCCATCTTCCATTGTCAACTCGGGGTGGTGAGGTTTCACCGAGTGCCCAGTAGGAAATTTCCACTTCGGGGGTCTTTTCAGTTGTAGTCTCCTACTTGGAACTCAGAAATTCCAACTTCCAACTACAACTCGCACCACAAGCCAAAGCGTGTGTTTGTTGTGATGCTAATGAATGCAGCTCAGACCTTCCTCAGAACTCTGCATTGCTTTACAACTTCTTTTTTCAACAACTTACAGGATGCAAAGCCACGAGGTAATGTATCTCTTTCTAGTTACGTAGTGGTAGTTTTTGATGTGTGACAACAAGCAATTTTTGAAAAACTTAGTATTGTAGTTTTGTAGCTGGCTATATATGGCTACTTACAGCCTGGTGCTCTAAGACGTGTCTGAATAATATAAATTTGCTCTAGTTTTAATTGTCTTGTTCCTGAAGTTGAGTATCCAGGCCAGTCCAGCCCTGTCCGACCCGACCGTGAAGCTAAGGAATAGCATTTATAGATAACCTATTTAGATGCTATAAAACTCATCTTAAAGTGTGTATTTCCATCAGGCATATATCTAAAAGGGAGACTTTTTGTAATTACTTAGAAACTCCTCACAGTCCCTTTAAAACATCTTATTTTAAAAAAATACACACACCAGAAAGTGTTATGCAAGAACTTTAATGAACTTAAAACAAACAACTTCTTAAGAATAACGTGGTCGACACCCTTGGGCTAAAAGTCTAGTTTTTCAAATATTTTGTTTTGCCATATTGGTGTTTTTTTCATTTCTCCCTGTTGCTTTCTCCTGATGCTTTATAATATAAAACATGAATCAGCATTATCTACATGTTTTAAGAGGTAATAATGATCAAACATTGACTTAAGTGAGTGGACCATTACATGTTGTCACAACCGAAACTCTACCATCTGTTTCGGTTGTGACAATTTTAGCTAATTTTAGCTAATAACTAAAAAATGCTACTAAGCACATGGCCAGCAAATGGATGTTTGAACAGGTGTACACCCATAAAAACATAATGTGTTGCATTAAACCTCCAAAAGTTTACCTAATTACAGAGAATATGTGTTTGGTAGTGATGATTAAAAATGTTCCTGACAGATTTTCAGATGTTGGAACACATTTACTCCAAAATGATGAGAGGTAACTACTCACCATGATGCCATGAGGTAGAGGGATGCTGAGTCTCTGCCTGATCAAAAATGCAGGGGTGTGGCTAAAAACAGGCTCAACCTATGAGGTAAAACTATCTGTGTTTCAGGAGTGACATGAAAGCGTGGGACAGCACTTTTTGAATGATCTTTTTAAATTAAAAAAATAAACCCACAATACATCCAAATCTTTTCAATGCTGTTTAAAAGAAATCAACAAGATATTTTAAAAAACATCATTGAAAAAAAAAAAAACATTTTTAAGTACTATTTTCATAGATTTAAATTTAGGGCTGAGGGGTTGGGACAACCACTCTCCAATAGAAAGTACACTATAAATGATGATTTTGTATATATTTAGCTTATCACTATCTATTTGCTGTCTTGTGTGTTGAATAGATCATAACAGAATCTTAGTAAATATGTAAAGTCTGAATTCTTAATTGTTTTGTTACATCGTTTTTTTAGTGTGGGACCACAGTTTGGATGAATTCGGTAGAATGGCCCATATATATATAAGTACACAAAAACCCTCAGAAGCAGAAGATTGAGTCTGTAAAGCTCAAGCAGGGTTTTTATTACAGTCCAGGATCAAAAAATACAAAGTAGGGTTCTCAGCCAGGCAGGGTTCAGTACACAAAGGAGGTTATCAGATAAAGCTAGTTCAGTACACAGAGAGGCAGAAGGTGGTAAGGTATCCAGAAGGGAAGAGACAAAAACGAGGTCAGACAAAAACAGGTTTGTGATCAAAAATGACTGTGACTATGAGAGCACCTAGAAAGTCAACTGGGTTCTTAACAATCCGGCAACAAGACAGGGGAGAACACCAGGGTTATATACAAGAAATAATGAGGGTTAACGAGACACAGCTGGGAGAGAAACAATCAGGGAGCAGGTGTGACAGCCGGGACAGGAAGTAAAACCTACTTAGACAAGAAAGAAAAAGTGAACTTCAAAATAAAACAGGAAGCACAAAGACATAAAACATGAAGACAGAACGTATGTTATATGTTCAGTGTTTCCCTATAGTGTATTTGGGAGGGCGCCCCGCCCCCCCAACAGACACACCTGCCCTGCTTACAGGATTCAGACAGATGTAAATTTTAAAAAATCATATTTATTTTGATCAAAGTTCTTATGACAGAGATTCCAATCAAATAAAAAAAGCCAACTAGAGTCTAATGTTAGTGTCTAATGTTGTGTCGCTATGGTTTGCATACATTCAATAAAATGCATTTTTCCTCTCCGCTCTGCCAAACGCCTCCTCCCCCGCTACTCTCACACAACACCGATAAGCCGCGTGGCAACCAAACCATCTCTCTGCAGGCGGAGTCCCCCCGACATGCAGCCTTCTTTCAAGCGGCTGCTGCCACTGCGGTCCGAGACGTAGCGGTGATTCGGCGAACGTCAGAGCAGGGGCCTCCTAAAAGTGTCTCAACACTCCCTTCCCTAAAAACAATTCAGTAGAAATGCTTTACCACGTCCAGTTTTTCTCCTGGTTCTCTTCATACTAATTTAGAGCCACTCTGGATGAGTAGCGGGGCAAAATCTGTGCGCGTGCCTTCGGGCGGTAACCGCTTCTGGGTCCTCCCTAGTAACACAGAACGTAAAGAGAACGTTAGCCTTTGGTTCTCTAGAGGTTAGTTAGAACCAAACCAAGATCTAACGTTAGGAGAACGTTCCCCATTGGTTACACTGAAACTTATCAAAGCCTAACGTTCCATCAACGTTACAGGAACCAACCAACCGAAACGTTGTGGTGTGGTTGCACTGTAACCTTTACACAACTTTGGGTTGGTTTTCTTTTGGTTGTTTTTTGGTTAGCTCACAAAGACAAAGCAGCTGTCAACACAGCTGTGCTCCACAAAAACAAGCTTGTTTGTGTGGTCATCATGTGTGATAATGAGGCTCCTTTTTCTTTGATATTTTACACTTAGGCTGCTAATTTGCATGCAGACTATGCAAACTGCCCATTTAGGTGACAATTGGAAGCTGTTGGGAGTGCTAATCAATACTAGATGGGAAATTCCAGGTATTTATACACAAGTGTGACCCTAATGAGTGTGGCTTTAGAAACTGATATTTCCAGTTTCTGAAGCTACACATCTTTACTTTAAAATTTAAGTCTTACTCAGGTAACCTTTAAAAGATCCATCTTGCCTCATATTTCACCTGGGTTGGTTATGTTTTATTTATTTAGGCTTTATTTACCAGAACCACACTCCAGTACAATAGGTGGCGCTATTGTGAGTTACAGCTGGTTTGACTAATGCCAAAAGTCTCCAGTGAAGAAGAGGGAGATGAATGGAGCAAACGGAGCAAACGGATGCGTTGCGTTTTGTGTTCATGTGTTTCTGCCTCTGCTCATGTAGAGCATCAATACAGTAAGTGTATTTCTTTTCTAAGAAGTTTTTAAACATGATAAGAGTACTTGCATGGCAGAATTTAATGTAAAACATGAAAACTCGGACAGAGAAACAAACTTTTCCTTGAATTCCTTTGTCTAGCTTGAATTGACCGACCAAAATACTGATTGGCTGGCATACATGACGTCATACTGTATGACGCATCATGGACGCTCCTCATTGGCTGGAAGATTTGGAGAAGCAGACACTATCCGGAAGTTTTGCTTGGCAAACGCCAGACCTGTGAGCGAAAAGGTAAGATTACTTTCTTCGGTGGCTGAAAATTGAAATGCTGAGTGTCTGACTACAGTTCAAGAAACTCTAGAACACACTGTTTTTGTTTCATGTTGTTCCTTGATATGTGTTTAGAGAATGGATGGCTGTGTGGAGACTCTCGGAAAGTTGTTTAGCGATAGAGACTCCGTTTCCCACAAGCCCTTGCCCCGTACTGCATACATGCCTGCTTTGAAGCGAGGCAATGAATGAAAATGTGGTGTTCTTTCTAACTTAACGTTTCTTTGTGGTATAACAACGTGATACAACTCGACAAGGTATTTATCTGTCCGTACTAATATTGAATCCCTTCTTAACTCCAAAAGGCTTAGTGGTGTACATTTTGCTTTAAAAGTCATTAGTTGTACGAAACAACTTTTGCTGTGTTTTAGGCTGTAGCTCAATTTCTAACCTCGGCGTATCTAAACCCATGCAGCTGGGGTATTTTCACACTTCTGCCCTGTAAAATTGATTGTTTTAGAATTGTGTAATGCAACAAGATAAGTTCATTTTTCCCAAACAGCCATGTTTATGAAGCTCAACACAAATGAACTGACTAACATTCATATCTGTATCCTTTTCAGATGAGCCAGCACCTCCTTCATCAACTGCCAGTCAGCCAGACCTACACCCGCTGTTCCTCAAGAATAAGTCTTGACTTCTCCATGTATCAGAATCAGAAATACTTTATTAATCCCCAGGGGGAAATTCATTGTTTCAGTTTCTCAGTTCCCTGACTGTAGGACAGTCAGGGAACTGGAGGAGCTGGACCGAAGTCTCGCTCAACCAGACATGAAGCACAAAATGGTAATTAGATGTCCCTACTGATACTGAACAAAATTGTAAAGGCTCTCTACATTGTGTGAATTGTATATTTGTTATTTCAGCATGAATTCCTGGGGATCTTAGGTGGTTCTAACATTGGGTCAGCCATCCACCATATACTCCGTCGGGTGGCGATGTACTGGTTCAGTACAGTCTGCGGAGAAGGAGAGTGAAGAGGCCTGCCAGCAGCTTAATCTGTGCAGAATTATAACAGGCAAGTGTTATTACTTTGTTCATATCACTTTTTTGCTCAGCTAGACTGACATGGTAATGATGTGTAACTTAACATCTCCTTTTATTTCTACCCTAGCAGCCTGTAGAAATAACTTTCCCGACTAGAAGGTGGCACAAATAGAGGATTGTATCGGGCAGGTGCTCAAGTTCGCCCCTCACAGACGGTAAATTGGAATCCTTCTTATATTTATCTTGTTGGTAAATGTTCTAAAGGGGTGCTGGTTTGGCGGAGTGGTTGGCAGCCGGGCACCCCGTGTGCTTGCTTCTGCCGGTCCAGGTTCGAGTCCCGCCTGTGACCAGTTTGCAGAGTGTCTTCCCCTGCTTTCTCACCCCCTTTCACAAGCCTATCCACTGTCTGTCTTCTATCAATAAAGGCACAAAATGCCCAAAAAATACATTAAAAAAAAAAATGTTCTAAATACTGAAATGATTTGAAATAACCTGTGGTGATCAGAAAACTAGGGATGGGAGTGTGATTGGTCATGCTTTTGTGAACTTGTGCTCAAAGACTTTTTTTCATCTTTTTAGGCCAGCTGACAAAGAAGGAGACCCCCCCCCCCTCCCTGGACCAGTGACCAATTAGTGCTTTTTTCCCTTTTTACCTCCACCAAGGAGGTTATGTTTTCGGGAGATTTGTCTGTCTGTCCGTCTGTGAACAAAGTAACTGAAAAAGTTATGGATGGATTTGGATGAAATTTTCAGGAAATGTTCAGTGTGGGAAAAGGAAGAACTGATTTGATTTTGGTGTTGATCCGGATCAGTGTCTGGCGGCAATTAGGAAAAATGTGATATCTGTGAATAACTACTGAACTAAAATAGATATCATTATGAATCCAGTTGCTAATGGTATGTTTTCATGGTCAAAGAATCGAAATATTTCGATGAAATAAAGGTAGGAGTAATATTTATGGTCAAAATGAAAATACTGCTGAGGACTTATTCTTGTCATGACTGTTAAACTATGCATAACACAGGCAAGTTTGTGTATTTGTATATCTGTATGTGTGTGTCTATGTATATGAGTAAAATATGTGAATGCAGACAAGTATATGTGCTTATTAATGTGATTTGTTTTGGAAGTGGAACTTCTAATAACCAGTCCGCATGTACTCCACACCTGTAATTCACCACACCTATGAATGACTGCATGGGTGGATGAGTGAGGGGAGAGTGAGGGTGGGTTTGGGGTACTGAACATATTTTGGTTAATATAGAGGGAGAGTAAGTGGGCACAGGACATGATTAAAAATAAATTAAAATTAAAACTAGGGACCTGTATTTAGTAAACAAATGATTAAAGCAATGTAATTAACAGAGCTGGGCATAGCCAAAAAATATCTTCAGGTCCAGGAGTTTTTTAAATGGAGTTAAACCTTTGATTTCTAACATCAGAAAATAAAATTCAAGACCAGCTAATAATAAGAGCAAAATTAAAAATAAGCAGAATAAATTTAATCAAAAAGACCTTCATGTCCAGAAACTGTTTAAATCAAGTAAAGTATATCCTGAATGTCCTTGAGTTTATAAAATTAATTAAATATCAAAAAAGGACCTGTATATAGTAAACATATGGTCTGAGGTACCTCCTTCCCTCAGGTAAAGCTATTAAGTGCCCAAAAGTTACCCTAACATCATTCTGTTGAATGTTACCGTAGAAACCACGCTGTAAATAGCCTTATGTCTCAACTTTTTTTTACTCACTTATACCCTCTTGTGTTTGTACAGATAATACTTTAGAGCAAAGTCCAGTCTATTCAGCTTCTTCAGCAGGGTGATAGCTCTCGACACACCTTTTTGCAGCTGCGGCGTCCTCGAAGCGCTGTCGCTTTCTACCCAGTGTCACCCAAAACACTGCTGGATACTGCATGGAATATTGCAGGCCCCTTTTCATGCAGGTTCGTCTGACATCCGTGAATTTCCTTCTCTTTTCCTGTACTTCTCTTGTGAAGTCCGGGAAGATGTCCACTTTAGAGTCCTTCCATTTAAATGTTCCAAGCTCCCTGGCTCTGAGTCGGACCCTCTCTCTACCCGTGAACCGTAAGAACCTCACCAAGATGTTGCGGGGACCCGCAGGACGTCTTGAGCCGTCTGAGTTGCGTTGAGATGTTGTGGGTACACGATGTGCCCTCTCGATGGCCATGTCATCCGCTGCCCCTCCGCTATTTGTAAACAAGCACCGAAGTAAGTCGCTAACACAGTCCATCCCCCTGTCTCCGTACTACGTGTCCTCTGGCCACAGATTGTTTCTTCTGCTGTAATTTTCATGATATTCCAAGTGAGCCTCGAGTTGTTCCACTTTACAGTTCATATTCTGCAGGCTGCTACCTAGACGACCGTCCTCATCTTCAAGTTGGCAGACTCTTTCCTCCGCTCCGGTGATTCTCGACCCCATATTAACCACATCCGATTGGATAGAGTCCACATTTTCTTTCATTGTAGTCACATCATTTCCCACCTTCTGTATCTTCTCTTGCAAGTCACGATGGATGTTTCTGATTTCTTTAAGAATATCGGCGTTGTCGCTCGTCTTGCTCTCCATAATGGGGGGATCAGCACTGTTGACGGTTTGGCCGCTAGCTTGAATGCTATTAGCCCCATTAGCTCTCAGCGGTGGAGACAATAACTGGTTAATTTTCAAGCTTTGCAGTTTCTTTGCTGACGTGTTTTTGGGATTCATGAGCTCCGACTATCTATACCCACTTTATATTGTCGATTTGGGTCGTTCGGCGGTAATATAGTGCAAGAACGGCTGTATCACGGCTCCAGCTCCTCGGCACACGTGTGCTCCTCGCCGCATCATCACCGGAACTCCAAATGTCTCCATTATTAAGAAGACAGCAAAGTAGCTTCAACAAGTTTCTTTTTAGCAGCAGAGTTAAAGCAGGACTTATTTAAAAAAAAAAAAGTCATTTTTCACCTTGAGCTTGCTAACAAGTTTGCTAACATGAACATTTAATGACAAGGCAAGGCAAGTTTATTGGTAGAGCACAATTTATACACAAGGCAATTCAAAGTGCTTTACAGAACAAGAACAAAAATGCATTAAAATCACAATACAAAATAAAATCAACATTAATCATTATAAAATAAATTTAGAGAAGAGTGCAGATCAGATCCTTTCAGTCATATGATCAGTTAAACAGCTGTTTTGAGCCTAGATTTGAACAATGACAGAGTAGAGGCCTGTCTCACATCTTCAGAAAGACTGTTCCAGATTTCAGCTGCGTAAAACTGAACCCTGATTCTTCATGTTTAGTCCGGACAACTTGTCATCTATACAAATACATTTTGTAACATTAAAGATTAATTGATAAGATAAGAAATTGTAATGAATTAAACTTCACCTGGAGCTCTTACAGCTTTATCAGAGGAGGGAGCCTGTGTGTAGACGATTATGTCATCAGCATAAAAATGTGTTTTTGCTTCATTGTCTTCATCCAGGTCGTTTATAAAAACATAGAACAAAAGGAGGTCCCAGAATAGAACCTTGGGGAAGCCCTTTAGTGATGTTTAGAAATCAGATTTATAATCCTCTGCATGAACACACTGAGTCCGATCTTTAAGATAATTGCGAAACCAGTTTACAATTTTAAGACTGAGTCCAGCATGTCTAAGTTTTATTTATTTATTTAATAATTAGTGGTTTACTGAGTCAAATGCCTTTGAGAGGTCTACAAGTAATGCTGCACGGTGTCATGAAGAGAAGTCACTGTAAATTTACTGAATCCCTTGCTATATATGTTGTTTTGTTTTGCTCTTGGTTGCCTTGAACTGTCATCTTGAATCTGTATTTATTATGACGTGTGTCTCTTGGCCAGGTCACCCTTCTAAACTTAGATCGTGATCTCAATGGGATTTACCTGGTTAGATAAATAAATAAATAAATAAGGCAAGGCTTCCCTCTTCAGGGGAAATGTGAGGTCAGTAGAAGATGGACGAGCTGATGCTCATTCCTCAAACGTCCTTGGCCTGTGCACCAAAGGATAATTGATCCTAACGAGCAGATTTCTGGTCCTTGACCGTGCAGAGCTCTTTCATGCCAGATCACATCTACACCTTCAGACCCAGTCACTGTCTGAGGGCCGGAGCAGGGCGTGAACCTGCATCCCTCTGGTGACTGACGGAGCGACTGTCAGACTATAGTTCAGCCCTCAGATGACTACCATGATGTAGGTCAACTGCTGCCTGCTTGCTGTGTTTCTAAGTGCTTCTTGTACCCTGCCCAGGTTCACTGGTGGTGGGTGGCAATGGATCAGGGTTCCAGAAGATTCACATGTGTGTCTTCATCAAGGCGACGTTCCCGCTTGTTCAATTGGTTCCTCATCCTGCTGGTGGTCGGACTTCTGCCGCTGCTGTTCAAAGGTCAGTGGTGTGAACTATCAAATACGATTGGTCAACCCTGGCACCACCCTAAAATCCAAGTCACTGATTAGTTATTGGCCTCATCAAAGATGACACAAAGGTAAAATCAATAGTTACAACATTTGCACAGGCTGCTGGAGGGTTTCTTTGTTTTCAGGTGTCAAATAATGTTCTTCATTAACTTTTGAATAGAGACGTGAAGCTAACAACAGAGATATGATGGAGAGGTGGAGCTGAGATAGCAAGGGGATACAGGCAATCATGACCTGGGATAAAAGCCAAAGTGATTCCAGCTTGAGTGATAATCATCGTAGCCACATGATAGCCACATGGGCACTTCTGTTTCTGTCTCATTAACCCCGAGTCTATGGTTTGGTTCAAGTTTAGCCTCGAGGCTTTGGCTTGATTTAAGTTTAGCCCTGGGTCTATGGCTTGGTAAAAATTTAGCTTTGAAGCTTAAGCTTGGTTTAACCCTGTAAGACCCAGCATTGTAATATAACAACATCAGGTTTAGGTACCTAAAAAACAACAGCTTTATTTTTTTTCTTTAAATGTGACTCACTGATCACATTTACATGAGCAGTGAGTCCTATTGTTTAACCCTGCATTGTCATTGGATGGTAAATGTGTTTATGGGTCGGCCTTTAGGCCAAGAACTCACACAACTTGCAACCTTTTCTTTGGACTCACCTCTTCATTTTACTGAACTCGGTTTCTCAAGATTCAAGTAAGTAAGATGCCTTCAATATTTTTTCTATGTTGATTACAATGACTTCAACATGATCATTTTTTGTTTTTGTGAAATACCTTCATTAACTGTGATTTTAAGCCTGTTATGTCTATGTTGTAATATTACAATGCTGGGTCAGTGTGGTAGCAAAAACCAGGTCCACCGTCCACATTACATCAGGACATTAGTCTTCTCTCATGTTCCCATGTGGTCAGGTATACTGATAGAAACAAAATGTTTTTGATGGTTACTATCATGAATAACTAATAAATGTGTTTTCTGTTACATTCTTTAGAGTTTGGACCATAATCAAATTATTTTTTTTTTCTGATTACAGTATTTGAAACTCTATGTGTTAGTATTTAACAGAGATGTCCACGAGTCTCTGATTTAGAGTCCGAGTCGAGTCACGAGTCTTTACACACACATATATACATGTATGTATATATAGCCTATATATATGTGTGTGTGTGTGTGTGTGTGTATATATATATATATATATATATATATATGTATACATATATATGTGTGTGTATATATATATATATATATATATATGTGTGTGTGTATATATATATATACATATATATATATATATATATATATACAGTATGTATATATATATACATACATACATATATATATATATATATATATATATATATATATATATATATATATATATATATATATATATGTATGATGTAGCCTCTGGCAAATATACAATTTATCCAAATTTCTATTCAGACTGTTTTTTATCTTCCTGAAAAATTTTCTGCTTTGCACATGCATGCCATGGTCAGATGCAAAACAAACTTGCCATGAGCAGCCAAAAGAAACTATATGGCATTTAACAATACAATAAAATAAAGTAGTGAGAGGTGGTAGCCGGTTGTTGGAAGTTTGTGTAGCAGTAGGTCAATATAAAGGGTAGCAAAGCTGGCGGGGAGCGCTTTGTGCTTGCCTTGATGGCTGGTGATGACTGACTGACTGATGACTGATATGTGGGTGGGACAGAACCTCACCTCGAAGTCACAAGAGCGCTGTTTTGCCCTGACAGACCCACTGAAGGCGCAGAGCAGAGCCGTGGTGTAGGGGAGGGCTGATCCCCAAAGAGACACAGGCTCTCGAGAATAGCGATGTCACACGCCATAAAACATGTTATAGACTGAGAAAAGAAATAAACAACACCTCATTTCGCTTCTCTAACCCTTTGCTGGTCCCAACCACACAGCTTCATGATTTATTCAACTTCTGTCCACCTATAGCCGTGCAGAAAATATGTTTTGTGTAATGTATGCAGTGTTATATATTTCTGTACCTCTACGGTGCACTTTTTCTTCGGCCCATGGTGTCGTGCTGTCTCTGGGACCCTCTGACCGACTGCTGACCTTCCGGTTTTGACGTAATGACAAACAACTGAGGAAATTTACATTCGAGAGTCTGTAAATTGTATTTTATTTTGAAACTTCCGGATTCCCCACACGGTGACTTCCCCGTCTGGTGCTTCCTTAACGACACAAATTTACGAGGTTTGGAAGCGGCAGCGGAGAGGGAGAAAAGCGAGGCAAGGTAAGAGAGGGACAAACGCTCCCAGCACACTCAAAAAACCCTCCATAAAATTAAGATTGCCCACGAGTCTTTGATCTCGAGTCGAGTCAATTCCCGAGTCTTTCAGGGTCGAGTACAAGTCAAGTCTGGAGTCTCCAAAAATGCGACTCGAGTGCCACTCGAGTACGAGTCTTTAACTCGAGTGCCCATCTCTGGTATTTGAAACAGTATCCATGTCTCATCAGTTAAAATAATTAGCAGTGAAATAAATATTGAACTGAACCTGTTTCTTGGGGTTTGGCTCAAATACCAGCTTGTTGCATTGCTGTGGGTAAAACCAGTTTTTAATTTGGGGGAGGCTATCTGCATGTCTCAGGGACAGGTGAGAGTGGTCAGCAATGCCCACTCTCACCTGTCAGCCCCCATTTATAATCCCTTTAGGATGATAATTACAGACATTAGGAAGGCTATCCAGACACTATGTGTGAATTTGGTTGAAGGTATAAGTCAGATTAGGATATATTTGAATTGAAACTGTTTAGCCAGGAGAATAAATGCTCATATATCTCACTTACATATTCCTTTATTTGATTTATTTTTTCCTCTTCATAATGACACCAGCAAAGCTGTGCGTTCGACACACTGTGCAGAATGTGAAATATGCCACCATGAATGGAGACAGATGTAGATGTCCTCAAAGCTCAAAAAGAAAATCTACTGTCCACTGACTGTGCAGCTCATGACTCTGTGGACAACACCCTATGCAGCATATGTAACCTAATTTTCAGAGGAAAACTGTTTCTGGGACTATCATTGAAAATGAACATGGCTGAAAACTGGACACTTTGACTGATGCTTAGGGAGACATTAAATTCTGACTTTTGTAAATACAGTTCATGTTCTTCTTTATTATTAATAAATGAGAAAAAAATGAAAAATGATAAAAATGAAGGTTGTGTGATTATTATTCATGATATGGACTGTAATTGGGCAACATAAGCGCTCAGCCCTGCAAATGAGCCCTTAGTTGTTTTTTATATTTGTTTAAACAGTAGGAGTATTAACACTGAAATTCTGCTACCAGTAAGCCCAACGTTGTAATATTACATGTTCCTAAAAACTTACTAAAACATGAAACATTCTAAGACCCTTTCATTTCTGCTTCAGAAGCCCCCTCTAACAACATCTGAGAGGTGAAAATTTTTTCTATATTTGGGTTTTACAGGGTTATGTTAAGCCTTAAGGTTTTGGCTTGGAAACAGCCAATATCTGAGAGATAGATATTGTAGGAGAACACCAGATAACACATACAGATGCATGCAAAACTGTTGTTACCCTTCAGTTAAAGAAAGAAAACCCACATTGAAATAACTTTAAACTGACAAAAGTGAGAATAAATCAAAATTTACTGAAAATCAATTCATGAAAATCCGACATTGCTTTCTAATTGTGGTTCAACCGAATCATTTTAAAAAAACAAAATAATGAAACTGGCCTGATCAAAAATGATGGTACTCAGTATTTTGTTGCACAACCTTTTGAGTCAATCACTGTAATCAGGTGTTTTCTGTAACTCTCAGTGAGACTTCTGCACCTGTCCACAGGTATGCTGGCCCACTCCTCATGAGCAAACTGCTCCAGCTGTCACAGGTTTGAAGGCTGTCTTCTCCAGACTGCATGTTTCAGCTCCTTCCACAAATGTTCAACAGGATTTAGATCAGGGATCATAGAAGGCCACTTCAGAATAGTCCAGTGTTTTGTACTGATCCATTCTTGGGTGTTTTTAGCTGTGTGATTGGCTCATTATCCTGTTGGAGGACCCATGACCTGTGACTGAGACCAAGCTTTCTGACACTGGGCAGCACATTTCACTCCAGAATGTCTTGATAGTCTTCAGATTTCATTGTACCTGCACAGATTCAAGACACCCTGTGTCAGATGCAGCAAAGCAGCCCCAGAACATAACTGAGCCTCCTCCATGTTTCACAGTAGGTACAGTGTTCTTTTCTTTGTATGCTTCATTTTTGTGTCTGTGAACATAGAGCTGATGTGACTTACCAAAAAGCTCCAGTTTTGTCTCATCTGTCCAAAGGACATTCTCCCAGAAGCTTTGTGGCTTGTCAATATGCATTTGGCAAATTCCAGTCTCACTTTTTTATGATTTGCTTTCAACAGTGATGTCCTCCATTCAGTCCACTTTGGCTCAAACAGTGATGGATGGTGTGATCTGACTCTGATGTACCTTGGCCTTGGAGTTCTCCTCTAATTTCTTTGAAGTTGTTCTGGGCTCTTTGGTTTCCATTCGTATTCTCCGTCTCTTCAGTTTGTCATCAGTTTTCCTCCTGCAGCCCCGTCCAGGGAGGTTGGCTACAGTCCTGTGGACCTTAAACTTCTGAATAATCTGTGCAGCTGTAGTCACAGGAACATCAAGCTGCTTGGAGATGGTCTTATAGCCTTTACCTTTAACATGCTTGTCTATCATTTTCTTTCTAACCTCCTGAGACAGCTCTCTCCTTAGCTTTCTGTGGTCCATGTTCAGTGTGGTACACACCATGATACCAAACAGCACAGTGACCACTTTTCAGCGTTTAAATAGGCCGACTGACTGATTACAAGCTTGAAGACACCTGTGATGATAATTACAGGACACACTTTGGTTAAAATGTCCCTATGGTCCAATCACTATCAATCTGTTCTTGGGGTACTGCCATTTTTCATCAGGCCTGTCATATGTTTTTTCAGTGTTTTTTTTTAACCACAATTCAAAAGCAATATCTGATTTTCATTAGTTAATTTTCTTTTTTATATATATTCTAACTTTTGTTAGTTTCAAGTTAGTTCAGTGACCAATGTGGGTTTTTATTTCTTCAACAGTAGCCTACCAACAATTTTACATGTATATCTTGTACTGAACTCTAACTGACCCTGGTTCCTCCCCTTTTTATCCAAACCCATCCCTGGACCACCTCTGACTTCTTCCTGTGTGCTTCTTTGTAGGTTTGCACCATCAGCAATATCCAACAAAGGTGAGACAGACAACACACAGAAATGCACAACTACACACTCTGAAAACACTCTTCAGGTATAGACTGCATTTATATCTTTGTGTAGTCTACATTCATCTTCATGTAGACATGATGGACCAGAGGATCATCTGATGATCTTCATGTGGACACCAAACATAAAGCAGTAAGAGCTCTGATAAACAATGAAACTCGTCAGTGGTGTCAAAGTGTTTTGTTCCTAAAGATGGAAAAATTCATAAGAGGTGCTGAAGCATTTTGTCCTTAAGAGCAAAAAGAAAAAAAAATCATCAGTGATGTAGAAGTGTTATGTCCTTAACCCTTGTGTGATGTTCATATTTTTGTTACTCAGGCAGTGTTGGTGTGGATCTGCTACCTTTTTGGGTTTTTATTGGAAGCACACTGGGTTGTTACTCCTGTTTGTCATTGTTTTGTATTTATTTTTAATTAATGACCACAGGTCTTAAACCTGAAAAACAATAAAATTGGGAAACCAAATTACAATATAAACAATATTTTCTTTCGATAATTTGCCCAAAAACATTTAGACAGATTTATATATATATATATATATATATATATACATATATATATATATATACCTGATCATAAGCCAGCTCAGACTAATTTCATTGACTTTATTACCCAGCATGCTCAACAGTAAACAGAGACTCTTTACCGTCCATCTTAGTTGTATAAAAAGAGGAAACATACAAACAGAACAAAGCACAATGCAGTGGGCTGTGAACAAAACACCGCCCGCCCCCATTACAGATTGTAACACGCTGAGAACTCCAGCCAGTGTTAAAGCCTTACAGCTACCATCGGTAGCAGAATGCTACAAGAGCACCCATCTGCAGAGACCCGGCGCCGCCAAATTGGCAGTGAAAACCAGAAGTTGGTCTTCCTCATGTTCTTTTTTACTTTTTTGGTGCTACGTCACCTTCATTAAAACAAAAGTTGGACTTATCCGAGATGTTATTCGCTGCTCCTGACACGGAGGCAGTTAGGACCCAGACGCGAGAACAGATTTTGCAGTTCACAATAACCAGCTTTATTGAACAGATACAGGAACAGATAACCAGAGAGCGGGGATCGAATCCGCGATCCTTGGAACACGGAGCCCTGGGGTAGTCCACTCGGCCATGCAGGAGCCACACACGGCAACTCAGAGTCTTTGAGTGGGAGCAGGTTAGGACTCACTTTGTCTTTCAACTCAGGAGACGGTTCAGATTGCCAGAGATCAGGCTGCCACCACTGATTCAGGCTCATAGATGGGTACTCGGTGTCACACAGGCAGAAAGGTCAGATACCGGAGAACATATGGCCACCACAGATCTGGATACATGAACAGGTACTCGGCGTCAGGAACAGAAGGCAAGGTCGGCAACCAGGGATCAGGCAGGCAGGTAGGTGCAGGACAGAAACGGGTCGGTACCTTGTAGTCTAGCCGAGGATCAGCCGATAAAGGCCGAAACAGGAACAGAACAGGTTGGTAATGGGTGATCAGCCCGGATAGCAGGTCTGGAGTTCTTGGCATGAGAGAGAAGACAGTCTAATACAGAGTGAGTTTGGAGCTGGGGTTTAAATAGGTGGTGTGATTGCAGCAGATGAGGTGCAGGTGTGAGCAGGAGCGCAGGTGACAGGAGTTGAGCTGATTAGGCTGAGACTGGAGTATGGCAGGCTGAGGCTGTGACAGCTCCACAATAGAATATCTATTTTTTATTATCCTGTATATGGTGTATAGATGCCTGACTCGCGCTATACCCCAGGTTGTATTTCTTAACTATCTGCTGTTGTATTTCTGGTTTTCAATGTAAGTTTCCGTTTTGTTTCTTACATGAAAAGATGTTTATTCTTTGCACTGTATCAAACTGTAATTAGTACATACCATCCTCATTGAGAGTTTGTATTCTAAATGATAATGTTGAACACAGTTTAAATATATATATATATATATATATATATATATATATATATATATATATATATATATATATATATATATACACACAACAAAAATATAAACGCAACACTTTTGTTTTTGCTCCCATTTTTAATGAGATGGACTCAAAGATCTAAAATTCATTTCAGATAAACAATATTACCATTTCTCTCAAACACTGTTCACAAATCTGCCTAAATGTTTGATAGTGAGCACTTCTGCTTTGCTGAGATAATCCATCCCACCTCACAGGTGTGCCACATCAAGATGCTGATCAGACACCATGATTAGTGCACAGGTGTGCCTTAGACTGCCCACAATAAAAGGCCACTCTGAAATGTGCATTTTTTTTTTTACTTTATTGGGGGTCTGGGGACTCAGAACCAGTCAGTATCTGGTGTGACCACCATTTGCCTCATGCAGTGCAACACATCTTCTTCACATAGAGTTTATCAGATTGTCAATTGTGGCCTGTGGAATGTTGGTCCACTCCTCTTCAATGGCTGTGCGAAGTTGCTGGATATTAGTGGGAACTGGTACACGCTGTCGTATACGCCGGTCAAGCACATCCCAAACATGCTCAATGGGTGACATGTCCGGTGAGTATGCTGGCCATGCAAGAACTGGGACATTTTCAGCTTCCAAGAATTGTGTACAGATCCTTGCAACATGGGGCCGTGCATTATCTTGCTGAAACATGAGGTGATGTTCATGGATGTATGGCACAACAGTGGGCCTCAGGATCTCATCATGGTATCTCTGTGCATTCAAAATGCCATCAATAAAATGTACCTGTGTTCTTCGTCCATAACAGATACCTGCCCATACCATAACCCCACTATGCCACACACGCTGTCTGCCATCTGCCCTGAACAATGTAAAACGAGATTCATCCATGAAGAGAACACCTCTCCAACGTGCCAGACGCCATCGAATGTGAGCATTTGTCCACTCAAGTCTGTTATGGCGACGATCTGGAGTCAGGTTAAGACCCCGATGAGGACGACGAGCATGCAGCTGAGCTTCCCTGAGATGGTTTCTGACAGTTTGTGCAGAAATTCTTTGGTTATGCAAACCAATTGTTTCAGCAGCTGTCTGAGTGGCTGGTCTCAGACCATCTTGGAGGTGAACCTGCTGGATGTGGAGGTCCTGGGCTGGTGTGGTTACACGTGGTCTGCGGTTGTGAGGCCGGTTGGATGTACTGCCATATTCTCTAAAACGCCTTTGGAGACGGCTTATGGTGGAGAAATGAACATTCAATGCACGAGCAACAGATCTGGTTGACATTCCTGCTGTCAGCATGCCAATTGCACGCTCCCTCAATGCTTGCGACATCTGTGGCATTTTGCTGTGAGACAAAACTGCAAATTTCAGAGTGGCCTTTTATTGTGGGCAGTCTAAGGCACACCTGTGCACTAATCATGATGTCAGATCAGCATCTTGATGTGGCACACCTGTGAGGTGGGATGGATTATCTCAGCAAAGCAGATATATATATATATATATATATATATATATATATATATATATATATATATATATATATATATATATATATATATATATATATATATATATATATATATATATATATATATATATATATATATATATATATATATATATATATATCTGATCAAAATAGACCAGATGAAAACTTGCTAGAATATGCGTGTTGCACATTTGGATCTTAATGAGGTTTTAAGTACAGCTACCATATGCAAAATCAATAAGGGGGAGTGTAACAAAAAGCGCTTTGAAAAAGTAAATTATTGAAAACAACAAGTAAACTGAAATAGTCTGTTTATCAGCTGATCAAAAGTTTAAGACCACAGGCTATTAAAGCCAAAATCTGCTCTAAATGGTCATTTTCTGTCAGACATTCACACGGTCATGCCCTCCTGATGGCTAAAGCTAAGAAGCTTTCTCTTCTTGAACGTGGTCGGATCGTCGAGCTGCATAAGCAAGGCCTCTCGCAGCGTGCCATTGCTGCTGAGGTTGGACGCAGTAAGACAGTCATTCTACATTTCTGAAAGATCCTGAGCATTATGGAACAAAAAAGTCAAGTAGTAGACCCAAAAAAATTACACCTGTGCTGAGCCGGAGGACCCGATTGGCTGTCCGTCAAGACACAGGGCGGTCCTCGACCCAAATTAAGGCCCTTACTGGTGCCGACTGCAGCGCAATAACCATCAGATGGCATCTACGGGGAAAGGGTTTCAAAAACAAAAAACAAATTCAAAGACCTCGTCTCCTTCAACGCCACAAAACTGCCCATTTAGACTTTGGAGCATCAAACATGGGACATTGAAAGGTGGAAAAAAGTTTTATTCTCTGATAAGAAAAAATGTAACCTTGACGGTCCAGATGGCTTCAACGTTACTGGCATGACAAGGAGATCCCACCTGAGATGTTTTCTACCCGCACAGTGGAGGGGGGTCCATCATGATCTGCTTTTTCATTCAGTGAACACTGGAGCTTCAGGTGGTGCAGGGTCGTCAAACGGCTGGTTACGTGCAGATGTTGCAGAGGGCATCCCTCATGACTGAGGGCCCTCGTCTGTGTGGTAACAGCTGGGTTTTTCAACAGGACAACGCTGCAGTTCACAATGCTCGCTTGACCAAGGACTTCTTCAGGGAGAATAACATCACTCTTTTGGACCATCCCGCATGTTCCCCTGATTTAAATCCCATAGAGAACATTTGGGGATGGAGGTCAAGGGAAGTTTATAAAAATGGCCATCAGTTCCAGACAGTTGATGCCCTTCATGAAGCCATCTTCACCACTTGGAGCAATGTTCCCAAAAGCTTCCTGGAAACACTGTCATCAAGCATGCCCAAACCAGTTTTTGAAGTGATTAACAAGAACGGTGGAGCTGCTCATGACTGAGTCCTACTGAGAAACATTTTTTTTCTGGTTTGGAGAGTTTTTTGTCATTTTTTGAGCGATGGTCTTAAACTTTTGATCAGCTGATAAACAGCCTATTTCAGTTTACTTGTTGTTTTCAATAAATTACTTTTTCAAAGTGCTTTTTGTCACACTCCCCCTTCTTGCTTTTGCATATTGTAGCTCTATCTAAAACCTCATTAAGGTCCAAATGTGAAAAATGCATTTTCTAGCAATTTTTCAACTTGTCTTAAGATTTTGATCAGGTCTGTATATGTTAAACTGTACAATATTTACCATAACTTGTTAATGTATAATTTACTTTATTTAATTATTTCTATTAGATATTATTTTATTTCTTTTAACAGGTATTGTTCCTTTAACAACTTTATACATAGTAGATGAAATCCTAAATATTTGAGCCGCTAACATCTATAGGCCCAAAGGTTTCAATTGAGAGCCCAAAATGTAATCACATGATTACGTTCATGCTTCCAGTTTTTAAAAATATACGTCATAAAAGATGTGAATACATGTGTGTGCTGTGTCTGTGTGCAGGAATTTCGCCCACCAGAAGATGCCTTTATTAAACATTATAGACTCCTTTCACATTTTTTTTTTTGCCAACAATATTGTAGAGAGGCTCAACTAAAAGACTTCAGTCCTGCTGGTTTTGTCCCACTCCAGGGATCTTCTGGGATGAGAGGGGGAAATCCTGAGCCACACAGTGACCCCCAGATAAGTGTGACTCCTACAGAACGGGCAGTTCCTGATTCTGGAGATGTGTTCATTTACATGTAGAGGAATTAAATGATTTAATAATTAGACTTTCCTATTTTCAGATTGTCTATATTCTTTTAATTTTCATTTTTATTTGGGATACAGTTATAGAAAACATTAAACAATCATGCTGGTAAAATTAAGAACTTGACTTCGACTTCTTGTTACAAACGTTTAATTGTTGAACACAAAAAAATGAACAAACATGAACAAGAGATATATACAGGATATACAGGAATCATTATTATATGCTGCCCATGGCTGGGGTCAGTTCAGCTCTTAGCCTGGTCATTCCTCGCTACTCCAGGATTTTGATCAAAATCTGAAAAACAACTAAATTTTTTCAATCATACTTCGTGTTGCTCAGAAAGAGTGCACTGCTTTATGCTTATGTCTTCCAAAAATATAAATATTGACCACAAAAATCCAATCATTTCCTTTACCAAGCAAGTTAGATTGGCCACTTTACCTCTTAAGCAGATGACACATGAAGAATGAAGTAGAACAATATACTCACCCAGCTTAAAGGTTTCAGGAGATAGTTGATAGCATAGATGCTCCTCTGTATAATCATCCAAAAATCATATATTCCATCATGATCCGTTCCGGATGGTCCGCCATTGCAGTCTGTGTCTCTCCACACAGCGCTGTGTGGCTGAACTAACCTCTGAACTGACGAGTTTGTTTACGTGCCCTTCGCGCATGCGCAGTATGGCTCATTGTTTCAAGGGAAGACTGGCAGCTACAAATCGACTTTCTTCTTCCAGTTTTGTGCAAAATGGACAAATATATATCGGATGAAGATGTTGTGGAGGAGAACTTTGAATATGATGGAAGTCCTTACAGTTTAGAGCCAGAGTATACAGATAAGGAGCTCATAGAAAGGTAAGGGCACGTAAACAAACTCGTCAGTTCAGAGGTTAGTACAGTCACACAGTGCTGTGTTGAGAGACACAGACTGCAATGGAGGACCATCCGGAACGGATCATGATGGAATATTGGTGAAATTAATGAGTTTTTGGATGATTAATGCAGTTTTTAGGAGCGGCGATCTATGCCCTACGGGCTACCATTATATCGGTGTCCGCTGCTCGATTTTGGATCTAAATATCAGGAAAGCCTTCTGGGTGAGTATATTGTTGTTCTTCATTCTAGAAACAATGTAAAAGCTGCAGCTTTAAGTGGTCCTTGTGATTAGAGAGCACAATGTAAGTGCAAGTCCATTTATTATTAACACTTCACACTGTCACTTGCTTGAGAAACAATGATTAGGTCTTGAAATGTACATTACTTAAATTAATTTTAAACCCACCTCAGTCAAAAGTTCTTTTTTTTTTTACTCCGGCACCTAAAGGGTTAATCATTATTCCCCAGTATGTGCTTGATGTTTTGTGTTTCATCACAGATCTTACACAGGAGTCTTAAACAAGTCAAAGATCCTAAAGCATCTCTTTCTCTCTGTGTAGAGGTATTACTCTGCTGACATCGTCTCCCTCCTCTTGCCCCCCATCGGCCTCCCCAACTCATCCAACAGTGAACGTCTGAAGGATGCTGCAGCAGATAGCAGGGCTCCTGCTGGATGGGATAAGAAGATGCAGCAGCAGATGGAGGTGCAGAAGATGAGGCTTGATAATCTGTCTAAAGTCTGCTCCCAGTTCTATCCAGACCTTCAGCAGATAACCAGGACAAACAGGCATCTCGGCTTCATAATGGTGGAGGACCGGTTTAGGCTGCTGTTCTGCTTGGTGCCTAAAGTTGGCTGCACTAACTGGAAGTTGTTGCTAACGGTCCTGTCAGGAAAAGCTAGCTCAATAAAGGATCTTAATCCCTGGGCAATACATGGAAATCATGGTCTGCATGACCTGAAAAAATATAGCCCTGAAGATATCACCCAGTTGTTAAACAACTCCACCCTGGCGATGTTTGCCAGAGAACCCTTTCAGAGGCTGGTGTCGGGGTTTCGGAACAAGTTTGAGGATATAAATATCCCATACCGCCAAGGTGTAGGACGGCGCATCATTGCCAAGTACCGCCCCAATGCCACAGAAGAGGCCCTGAAAACTGGCAGTGACGTCACCTTCAGGGAGTTTGCACGCTTCCTGCTGGATGAGCGACACACCTCAGAGCTGGACATGCACTGGAGGCCGGTGAACAGGATGTGCCACCCCTGCTTGTTAAAGTACGACTTCATCGGCAAAGCAGAGAACATGAACAGTGAATCTGAGTTCCTGCTTTGGAGCATTGGAGCCCCGCAGAACGTCAGTTTGCCTCAGTCAAAGTATGGATACGGGTCCCAGGATGTGAGGACAAGCGGCTCCGTCATGAGCAAATACTTCTCTCAGCTGAATGCCACTGAGAGGCAGGGACTCTACGACCTCTACCGCATGGACTACATGCTGTTTGGCTACCCTAAACCCTTTCCAGACCTTCAATAAGGTGGGGGGCCTCCTAACATCTAATTGGACTCTACCTGGAGCTTTAATGTACAGGGCTCGGGACTGTTAAAGATGGTGTGGTTACTTATAAATTAAACTTACATCGATGAGGTTAGGGGTCTTTTCACATCCTATGATCCAGTTCATGCTCATAACCTGCTATGTGTCTACAGCCATTGATTTCCGTGTTCCTGGTCTTCAGTTTCCGCCCTTGGGTGGGTGTGGTGCTGAAATATGTATTGATCATGTTTTAGTCAGAGCGAATCAAATACTGAATGTAGCCCATAAAGCTATGTCGGTAGAACAAAAGTAAAATTATAAACTATCTTGTGAAAGTAGGTTTTAGTTTATATGGGTTTTTGTTTATTGAATTATGTAAAATAATAGGTAATGACCATAATGCCTCTAATAACTGAGATTAATAAATGATCATAAATGAGATTTGTCCTGATCATTTTGTCAGTAGATCTCATTCATTTTATGGCACTGGCTTTACTTTTAATCAAAAATTCCTGTAAGATATTTTTTATGAATTACATGTAGTATGGATAGTATATGGTCACTTTGGTGTACTGTTTCAAAAGATGTTAATGTGGTGAAACATTAACTTTTATTTGACAGTCTTCCTTTGCCTAAGTAGTTTTTTGATGGTCCCAAAGCCGCCAAGCTTTCACCGGCAGCTTGAGGTTGTCTGGCTCAGAGGACTGGTAGTTTGGGGGACAACGAGATTGTAGCTCACAGTTTTCATGACAGTGATATAAAAAGATGGGTTGGGTTAGTAGCTACGCTGTTTCATTTATGAGTTATTGACTTGGAAAGTCCGAGCTACGTGATGTGGAATCTCAATGTGTGCATGTACCATCTTCACTTTCTCATGAAAATGACGTGTCCCATACTCAGGAGATGCTCAAGTTTCTCTTGCGCATGTGATAGTCTTATGTGCTCACAAGGAACTGGTCATTTATTTTTTATTGCCAAACGCCTTTTATGGGCATTGTAGTTTGGAACAGCTTTATTAAACCTTAAAAAATAATCATGACAATCAAAGAGAACATTATTTGTATCATGTTATCATGACTTGGAAGAGTTACAGGCTTTGAAAAAACATGATGGTCATGACAGGAAGTGTTGGACATATTTGGAAAAGCATGAGGTCATGACAGGAAGTGTTGGACACATTTGGAATCGCATGAGGTCATGACAGGAAGTGTTGGACACATTTGGAAAAGCATGAGGTCATGACAGGAAGCGTGGACATATTTGGAAAAGCATGAGGTCATGACAGGAAGTGCTACACTTATTTGGAAAAGCATGTGGTCATGACAGGAAGCGTGGACATATTTGGAAAAGCATGAGGTCATGACAGGAAGTGTTGGACATATTTGGAAAAGCATGAGGTCATGACAGGAAGTGTTGGACACATTTGGAAAAGCATGAGGTCATGACAGGAAGTGTTGGACACATTTGGAAAAGCATGAGGTCATGACAGGAAGTGTTGGACATATTTGGAAAAGCATGAGGTCATGACAGGAAGTGTTGGACATATTTGGAAAAGCATGAGGTCATGACAGGAAGTGTTGGACACATATTTGCAAAAGCATGAGGTCATGACAGGAAGTGTTGGACACATGTTTGGAAAAGCATGAGGTCATGACAGGAAGTGTTGGACACATTTGGAAAAGCATGAGGTCATGACAGGAAGCGTGGACATATTTGGAAAAGCATGAGGTCATGACAGGAAGTGCTACACTTATTTGGAAAAGCATGAGGTCATGACAGGAAGTGTTGGACATTTTTGGAAAAGCATGAGATCATGACAGGAAGTGTTGGACACATTTGAAAAAGCACAAGGTCATGACAGGAAGTGTTAGACATATTTGGAAAAGCATGAGGTCATGACAGGAAGTGTTAGACATATTTGGAAAACCATGAGGTCATGACGGGAAGTATTACACATATTGGGAAAAGCATGAGGTCATGACAGGAAGTGTTGGACACATATTTGGAAAAGCATGAGGTCATGACAGGAAGTGTTGGACACATGTTTGGAAAAGCATGAGGTCATGACAGGAAGTGTTGGACATCTTTGGAAGAGCATGAGGTCATGACAGGAAGTGTTGGACACATATTTGGAAAAGCATGAGGTCATGACAGGAAGTGTTGGACACATGTTTGGAAAAGCATGAGGTCATGACAGGAAGTGTTGGACATCTTTGGAAGAGCATGAGGTCATGACAGGAAGTGTTGGACACATTTGGAAAAGCATGAGGTCATGACAGGAAGTGTTGGACACATTTGGAAAAGCATGAGGTCATGACAGGAAGTGTTGGACACATTTGGAAAAGCATGAGGTCATGACAGGAAGTGTTGGACATATTTGGAAAAGCATGAGGTCATGACAGGAAGTGTTGGACATATTTGGAAAAGCATGAGGTCATGACAGGAAGTGTTGGACACATTTGAAAAAGCATGAGGTCATGACAGGAAGTGTTGGACACATATTTGGAAAAGCATGAGGTCATGACAGGAAGTGTTGGACACATTTGAAAAAGCATGAGGTCATGACAGGAAGTGTTGGACACATTTGCAAAAGCATGAGGTCATGACAGGAAGTGTTAGACACATTTGGAAAAGCATGAGGTCATGACAGGAAGTGTTGGACACATTTGAAAAAGCATGAGGTCATGACAGGAAGTGTTGGACATATTTGGAAAAGCATGAGGTCATGACAGGAAGTATTACACATATTGGGAAAAGCATGAGGTCATGACAGGAAGTGTTGGACACATTTGAAAAAGCATGAGGTCATGACAGGAAGTGTTGGACACATTTGAAAAAGCATGAGGTCATGACAGGAAGTGTTGGACATATTTGAAAAAGCATGAGGTCATGACAGGAAGTGTTGGACATTTTTGGAAAAGCATGAGGTCATGACAGGAAGTGTTGGACACATTTGGAAAGGCATGAGGTCATGACAGGAAGTGACACATTTGGAAAAGCATGAGGTCATGACAGGAAGTGTTGGACACATATTTGGAAAAAGCATGAGGTCATGACAGGAAGTGTTGGACACATTTGGAAAGGCATGAGGTCATGACAGGAAGTGTCGGACACATTTGAAAAAGCATGAGGTCATGACAGGAAGTGTTGGACACATTTGAAAAAGCATGAGGTCATGACAGGAAGTGTTGGACACATTTGGAAAAGCATGAGGTCATGACAGGAAGTGTTGGACACATTTGAAAAAGCATGAGGTCATGACAGGAAGTGTTGGACACATTTGAAAAAGCATGAGGTCATGACAGGAAGTGTTGGACACATTTGAAAAAGCATGAGGTCATGACAGGAAGTGTTGGACACATTTGAAAAAGCATGAGGTCATGACAGGAAGTGTTGGACACATTTGAAAAAGCATGAGGTCATGACAGGAAGTGTTGGACATATTTGGAAAAGCATGAGGTCATGACAGGAAGTGTTGGACACATTTGGAAAAGCATGAGGTCATGACAGGAAGTGTTGGACATATTTGGAAAAGCATGAGGTCATGACAGGAAGTGTTGGACACATTTGAAAAAGCATGAGGTCATGACAGGAAGTGTTCGACATATTTGGAAAAGCATGAGGTCATGACAGGAAGTGTTGGACATATTTGGAAAAGCATGAGGTCATGACAGGAAGTGTTGGACATATTTGGAAAAGCATGAGGTCATGACAGGAAGTGTTGGACACATTTGGAAAAGCATGAGGTCATGACAGGAAGTGTTGGACATATTTGGAAAAGCATGAGGTCATGACAGGAAGTGTTGGACACATTTGGAAAAGCATGAGGTCATGACAGGAAGTGTTCGACATATTTGGAAAAGCATGAGGTCATGACAGGAAGTGTTAGAAACATTTGAAAAGCATGAGGTCATGACAGGAAGTGTTGGAAACATTTGAAAAGCATGAGGTCATGACAGGAAGTGTTCGACACATTTGGAAAAGCATGAGGTCATGACAGGAAGTGTTAGACACATTTGAAAAAGCATGAGGTCATGACAGGAAGTGTGGACATACTTGGAAAAGCATGAGGTCATGACAGGAAGTGTTGGACACATTTGAAAAAGCATGAGGTCATGACAGGAAGTGTTGGACACATTTGAAAAAGCATGAGGTCATGACAGGAAGTGTTGGACATATTTGGAAAAGCATGAGGTCATGACAGGAAGTGTTAGACACATTTGGAAAAGCATGAGGTCATGACAGGAAGTGTCGGACACAATTGGAAAGGCATGAGGTCATGACAGGAAGTGTCGGACACATTTGAAAAAGCATGAGGTCATGACAGGAAGTGTTGGACACATTTGGAAAAGCATGAGGTCATGACAGGAAGTGTTGGACATATTTGGAAAGGCATGAGGTCATGACAGGAAGTGTTGGACACATTTGGAAAAGCATGAGGTCATGACAGGAAGTGTTACACATATTTGGAAAAGCATGAGGTCATGACAGGAAGTGTTGGACATATTTGGAAAAGCATGAGGTCATGACAGGAAGTGTTGGACATATTTGGAAAAGCATGAGGTCATGACAGGAAGTGTTGGACATATTTGGAAAAGCATGAGGTCATGACAGGAAGTGTTGGACATATTTGGAAAAGCATGAGGTCATGACAGGAAGTGTTACACATATTTGGAAAAGCATGAGGTCATGACAGGAAGTGTTGGACATATTTGGAAAAGCATGAGGTCATGACAGGAAGTGTTGGACACATTTGGAAAAGCATGAGGTCATGACAGGAAGTGTTGGACACATATTTGGAAAAGCATGAGGTCATGACAGGAAGTGTTGGACACATTTGGAAAAGCATGAGGTCATGACAGGAAGTGTTGGACATTTTTGGAAAAGCATGAGGTCATGACAGGAAGTGTTACACATATTTGGAAAAGCATGAGGTCATGACAGGAAGTGTTGGACACATGTTTGGAAAAGCATGAGGTCATGACAGGAAGTGTTGGACATCTTTGGAAGAGCATGAGGTCATGACAGGAAGTGTTGGACACATTTGGAAAAGCATGAGGTCATGACAGGAAGTGTTGGACATATTTGAAAAAGCATGAGGTCATGACAGGAAGTGTTCGACACATTTGAAAAAGCATGAGGTCATGACAGGAAGTGTTGGACATATTTGAAAAAGCATGAGGTCATGACAGGAAGTGTTGGACATTTTTGGAAAAGCATGAGGTCATGACAGGAAGTGTTGGACACATTTGGAAAAGCATGAGGTCATGACAGGAAGTGTTGGACATATTTGGAAAAGCATGAGGTCATGACAGGAAGTGTTAGACATATTTGGAAAAGCATGAGGTCATGACAGGAAGTGTTCGACACATTTGAAAAAGCATGAGGTCATGACAGGAAGTGTTGGACACATTTGGAAAAGCATGAGGTCATGACAGGAAGTGTTGGACATATTTGGAAAAGCATGAGGTCATGACAGGAAGTGTTGGACACATTTGAAAAAGCATGAGGTCATGACAGGAAGTGTTGGACATATTTGGAAAAGCATGAGGTCATGACAGGAAGTGTTACACATGTTTGGAAAAGCATGAGGTCATGACAGGAAGTGTTGGACACATTTGGAAAAGCATGAGGTCATGACAGGAAGTACACATATTTGGAAAAGCATGAGGTCATGACAGGAAGTGTTGGACACATTTTGGAAAAGCATGAGGTCATGACAGGAAGTGTTGGACACATTTGGAAAAGCATGAGGTCATGACAGGAAGTGTTGGACACATTTGGAAAAGCATGAGGTCATGACAGGAAGTATTACACATATTTGGAAAAGCATGAGGTCATGACAGGAAGTGTTCGACACATTTGAAAAAGCATGAGGTCATGACAGGAAGTGTTACACATATTTGGAAAAGCATGAGGTCATGACAGGAAGTGTTGGACACATTTGGAAAAGCATGAGGTCATGACAGGAAGTGTTGGACACATTTGGAAAAGCATGAGGTCATGACAGGAAGTGTTGGACACATTTGAAAAAGCATGAGGTCATGACAGGAAGTGTTCGACACATTTGAAAAGCATGAGGTCATGACAGGAAGTGTTGGACACATTTGAAAAGCATGAGGTCATGAAAGGAAGTGTGGACATACTTGGAAAAGCATGAGGTCATGACAGGAAGTGTTAGACACATTTTGAAAAGCATGAGGTCATGACAGGAAGTGTTGGACACATTTGAAAAAGCATGAGGTCATGACAGGAAGTGTTGGACACATTTGAAAAAGCATGAGGTCATGACAGGAAGTGTTAGACACATTTGGAAAAGCATGAGGTCATGACAGGAAGTGTTGGACACATTTGGAAAAGCATGAGGTCATGACAGGAAGTGTTGGACACATTTGGAAAAGCATGAGGTCATGACAGGAAGTGTTGGACACATTTGGAAAAGCATGAGGTCATGACAGGAAGTGTTACACATATTTGGAAAAGCATGAGGTCATGACAGGAAGTGTTGGACATATTTGGAAAAGCATGAGGTCATGACAGGAAGTGTTAGACATATTTGGAAAAGCATGAGGTCATGACAGGAAGTGTTGGACACATTTGGAAAAGCATGAGGTCATGACAGGAAGTGTTGGACACATTTGGAAAAGCATGAGGTCATGACAGGAAGTGTTGGACACATTTGGAAAAGCATGAGGTCATGACAGGAAGTGTTGGACACATATTTGGAAAAGCATGAGGTCATGACAGGAAGTGTTGGACACATATTTGGAAAAGCATGAGGTCATGACAGGAAGTGTTGGACACATTTGGAAAAGCATGAGGTCATGACAGGAAGTGTTGGACACATTTGGAAAAGCATGAGGTCATGACAGGAAGTGTTGGACATCTTTGGAAAAGCATGAGGTCATGACAGGAAGTGTTGGACACATTTGGAAAAGCATGAGGTCATGACAGGAAGTGTTGGACATCTTTGGAAAAGCATGAGGTCATGACAGGAAGTGTTGGACACATTTGGAAAAGCATGAGGTCATGACAGGAAGTGTTGGACACATATTTGGAAAAGCATGAGGTCATGACAGGAAGTGTTGGACACATTTGGAAAAGCATGAGGTCATGACAGGAAGTGTTGGACACATTTGGAAAAGCATGAGGTCATGACAGGAAGTGTTGGACACATTTGGAAAAGCATGAGGTCATGACAGGAAGTGTTGGACACATTTGGAAACGCATGAGGTCATGACAGGAAGTGTTGGACATCTTTGGAAAAGCATGAGGTCATGACAGGAAGTGTTGGACACATTTGGAAAAGCATGAGGTCATGACAGGAAGTGTTGGACACATATTTGGAAAAGCATGAGGTCATGACAGGAAGTGTTGGACACATTTGAAAAAGCACAAGGTCATGACAGGAAGTGTTGGAAACATTTGCAAAAGCATGAGGTCATGACAGGAAGTGTTAGACACATTTGGAAAAGCATGAGGTCATGACAGGAAGTGTTACACATTTTGGAAAAGCATGAGGTCATGACAGGAAGTGTTGGACACATTTGGAAAAGCATGAGGTCATGACAGGAAGTGTTGGAAACATTTGGAAAAGCATGAGGTCATGACAGGAAGTGTTGGACACATTTGGAAAAGCATGAGGTCATGACAGGAAGTGTTGGACACATTTGGAAAAGCATGAGGTCATGACAGGAAGTATTACACATATTTGGAAAAGCATGAGGTCATGACAGGAAGTGTTAGACACATTTGGAAAAGCATGAGGTCATGACAGGAAGTGTTGGACATATTTGGAAAAGCATGAGGTCATGACAGGAAGTGTTGGACACATTTGGAAAAGCATGAGGTCATGACAGGAAGTGTTGGACACATTTGGAAAAGCATGAGGTCATGACAGGAAGTGTTTGACATATTTGAAAAAGCATGAGGTCATGACGGGAAGTGTTAGAAACATTTGGAAAAGCATGAGGTCATGACAGGAAGTGTTAGACATATTTGGAAAAGCATGAGGTCATGACAGGAAGTGTGGACATATTTGGAAAAGCATGAGGTCATGACAGGAAGTGTTGGACACATATTTGTAAAAGCATGAGGTCATGACAGGAAGTGTTGGACATATTTGGAAAACCATGAGGTCATGACAGGAAGTATTACACATATTTGGAAAAGCATGAGGTCATGACAGGAAGTGTTAGACACATTTTGAAAAGCATGAGGTCATGACAGGAAGTGTTGGACACATTTGGAAAAGCATGAGGTCATGACAGGAAGTGTTGGACACATTTGGAAAAGCATGAGGTCATGACAGGAAGTGTTGGACACATTTGGAAAAGCATGAGGTCATGACAGGAAGTGTTGGACATATTTGGAAAAGCATGAGGTCATGACAGGAAGTGACACATTTGGAAAAAGCATGAGGTCATGACAGGAAGTGTTGGACACATTTGAAAAGCATGAGGTCATGACAGGAAGTGTTGGACATATTTGAAAAGCATGAGGTCATGACAGGAAGTGTTGGACACATTTGGAAAAGCATGAGGTCATGACAGGAAGTGTTGACATATTTGAAAAAGCATGAGGTCATGACAGGAAGTGTTAGACACATTTGGAAAAGCATGAGGTCATGACAGGAAGTGTTGGACACATTTGGAAAAGCATGAGGTCATGACAGGAAGTGTTGGAAACATTTGGAAAAGCATGAGGTCATGACAGGAAGTGTTAGAAACGTTTGGAAAAGCATGAGATCATGACAGGAAGTGTTACACATGTTTAGAAAAACATGAGGTCATGACAGGAAGTGTTACACATATTTGGAAAAGCATGTGATCATGACAGGAAGTGTTGGACACATTTGGAAAAGCATGAGGTCATGACAGGAAGTGTTACACATATTTGGAAAAGCATGAGGTCATGACAGGAAGTGTTACACATATTTGGAAAAGCATGAGGTCATGACAGGAAGTGTTACACATATTTGGAAAAGCATGAGGTCATGACAGGAAGTGTTACACATATTTGGAAAAGCATGAGGTCATGACAGGAAGTGTTGGACATATTTGGAAAAGCATGAGGTCATGACAGGAAGTGTTGGACACATATTTGGAAAAGCATGAGGTCATGACAGGAAGTGTTACACATTTGAAAAGCATGAGGTCATGACAGGAAGTGTTACACATATTTGGAAAAGCATGAGGTCATGACAGGAAGTATTACACATATTTGGAAAAGCATGAGGTCATGACAGGAAGTTTTAGAAACATTTGAAAAGCATGAGGTCATGACAGGAAGTGTTAGACACATTTGCAAAAGCATGAGGTCATGACAGGAAGTGTTGGACATATTTGGAAAAGCATGAGGTCATGACAGGAAGTGTTGGACATATTTGGAAAAGCATGAGGTCATGACAGGAAGTGTTGGACACATTTGGAAAAGCATGAGGTCATGACAGGAAGTGTTGGACATATTTGGAAAAGCATGAGGTCATGACAGGAAGTGTTGGACATATTTGGAAAAGCATGAGGTCATGACAGGAAGTGTTACACATATTTGGAAAAGCATGAGGTCATGACAGGAAGTGTTGGACACATATTTGGAAAAGCATGAGGTCATGACAGGAAGTGTTGGACACATTTGGAAAAGCATGAGGTCATGACAGGAAGTGTTACACATATTTGGAAAAGCATGAGGTCATGACAGGAAGTGTTACACATATTTGGAAAAGCATGAGGTCATGACAGGAAGTGTTACACATATTTGGAAAAGCATGAGGTCATGACAGGAAGTGTTGGACATATTTGGAAAAGCATGAGGTCATGACAGGAAGTATTACACATATTTGGAAAAGCATGAGGTCATGACAGGAAGTGTTACACATATTTGGAAAAGCATGAGGTCATGACAGGAAGTGTTGGACATATTTGGAAAAGCATGAGGTCATGACAGGAAGTGTTGGACACATATTTGGAAAAGCATGAGGTCATGACAGGAAGTGTTGGACATATTTGGAAAAGCATGAGGTCATGACAGGAAGTATTACACATATTTGGAAAAGCATGAGGTCATGACAGGAAGTATTACACATATTTGAAAAAGCATGAGGTCATGACAGGAAGTGTTGGACACATTTGAAAAAGCATGAGGTCATGACAGGAAGTGTTGGACATATCTGGAAAACCATGAGGTCATGACAGGAAGTGTTCGACACATTTGAAAAAGCATGAGGTCATGACAGGAAGTATTACACATATTTGGAAAAGCATGAGGTCATGACAGGAAGTTTTGGACATATTTGGAAAAGCATGAGGTCATGACAGGAAGTGTTGGACATATTTGGAAAAGCATGAGGTCATGACAGGAAGTGTTGGACATATTTGGAAAAGCATGAGGTCATGACAGGAAGTGTTGGACACATTTGAAAAAGCATGAGGTCATGACAGGAAGTGTTGGACATATTTGGAAAAGCATGAGGTCATGACAGGAAGTGTTGGACATATTTGGAAAAGCATGAGGTCATGACAGGAAGTGTTACACATATTTGGAAAAGCATGAGGTCATGACAGGAAGTGTTGGACACATTTGGAAAAGCATGAGGTCATGACAGGAAGTGTTGGACACATTTGGAAAAGCATGAGGTCATGACAGGAAGTGTTGGACATATTTGGAAAAGCATGAGGTCATGACAGGAAGTGTTGGACACATTTTGGAAAAGCATGAGGTCATGACAGGAAGTGTTGGACATCTTTGGAAAAAGCATGAGGTCATGACAGGAAGTGTTGGACACATTTGGAAAAGCATGAGGTCATGACAGGAGGTCATGACAGGAAGTGTTAGACATGACATGTTGGACATTTTGGAAAAGCATGAGGTCATGACAGGAAGTGTTGGACACATTTGAAAAAGCATGAGGTCATGACAGGAAGTGTTGACACATTTGGAAAAAGCATGAGGTCATGACAGGAAGTGTTGGACACATTTGGAAAAGCATGAGGTCATGACAGGAAGTGTTGGACACATATTTGGAAAAAGCATGAGGTCATGACAGGAAGTGTTGGACACATATTTGGAAAAGCATGAGGTCATGACAGGAAGTGTTGGACACATATTTGGAAAAGCATGAGGTCATGACAGGAAGTATTACACATATTTGAAAAAGCATGAGGTCATGACAGGAAGTGTTAGACACATTTGAAAAAGCATGAGGTCATGAAAGGAAGTGTGGACATACTTGGAAAAGCATGAGGTCATGACAGGAAGTGTTAGACACATTTTGAAAAGCATGAGGTCATGACAGGAAGTGTTACACATATTTGGAAAAGCATGAGGTCATGACAGGAAGTGTTGGACATATTTGGAAAAGCATGAGGTCATGACAGGAAGTGTTAGACATATTTGGAAAAGCATGAGGTCATGACCGGAAGCGTGGACATATTTGGAAAAGCATGAGGTCATGACAGGAAGTGTTGGACACATATTTGTAAAAGCATGAGGTCATGACAGGAAGTGTTGGACACATTTGAAAAAGCATGAGGTCATGACAGGAAGTGTTGGACACATTTGGAAAAGCATGAGGTCATGACAGGAAGTGTTGGACATATTTGGAAAAGCATGAGGTCATGACAGGAAGTGTTGGACATATTTGGAAAAGCATGAGGTCATGACAGGAAGTGTTGGACACATTTGAAAAAGCATGAGGTCATGACAGGAAGTGTTGGACACATTTGGAAAAGCATGAGGTCATGACAGGAAGTGTTGGACATATTTGAAAAGCATGAGGTCATGACAGGAAGTGTTGGACGCAATTTGAAAAAGCATGAGGTCATGACAGGAAGTGTTGGACACATTTGGAAAAGCATGAGGTCATGACAGGAAGTGTTGGACACATTTGGAAAAGCATGAGGTCATGACAGGAAGTGTTGGACACATTTGAAAAAGCATGAGGTCATGACAGGAAGTGTTGGACACATTTGAAAAAGCATGAGGTCATGAAAGGAAGTGTGGACATACTTGGAAAAGCATGAGGTCATGACAGGAAGTGTTAGACACATTTTGAAAAGCATGAGGTCATGACAGGAAGTGTTGGACATATTTGGAAAAGCATGAGGTCATGACAGGAAGTGTTGGACATATTTGGAAAAGCATGAGGTCATGACACGAAGTGTTGGACACATTTGAAAAAGCATGAGGTCATGACAGGAAGTGTTGGACACATTTAAAAAGCATGAGGTCATGACAGGAAGTATTACACATATTTGAAAAAGCATGAGGTCATGACAGGAAGTGTTGGACACATTTGAAAAAGCATGAGGTCATGACAGGAAGTGTTGGACACATTTTGGAAAAGCATGAGGTCATGACAGGAAGTAAGGACACATTTGGAAAAGCATGAGGTCATGACAGGAAGTGTTGGACACATATTTGGAAAAGCATGAGGTCATGACAGGAAGTGTTGGACACATTTGGAAAAGCATGAGGTCATGACAGGAAGTGTTGGACACATTTGAAAAAGCATGAGGTCATGACAGGAAGTGTTGGACACATTTGGAAAAGCATGAGGTCATGACAGGAAGTGTTGGACACATTTGGAAAAGCATGAGGTCATGACAGGAAGTGTTGGACGCATTTGGAAAAGCATGAGGTCATGACAGGAAGTGTTGGACACATATTTGGAAAAGCATGAGGTCATGACAGGAAGTGTTGGACACATTTGGAAAAGCATGAGGTCATGACAGGAAGTGTTCGACACATTTGAAAAAGCATGAGGTCATGACAGGAAGTGTTGGAAACATTTGAAAACCATGAGGTCATGACAGGAAGTGTTGGAAACATTTGAAAAGCATGAGGTCATGACAGGAAGTGTTAGAAACATTTGAAAAGCAGGAGGGCATGACAGGAAGTGTTACACATATTTGGAAAAGCATGAGGTCATGACAGGAAGTGTTGGACACATTTGAAAAAGCATGAGGTCATGACAGGAAGTGTTGGACATATCTGGAAAACCATGAGGTCATGACAGGAAGTGTTCGACACATTTGAAAAAGCATGAGGTCATGACAGGAAGTATTACACATATTTGAAAAAGCATGAGGTCATGACAGGAAGTGTTGGACACATTTGAAAAAGCATGAGGTCATGACAGGAAGTGTTGGACATATTTGGAAAACCATGAGGTCATGACAGGAAGTGTTGGACACATTTGGAAAAGCATGAGGTCATGACAGGAAGTGCTACACTGATTTGGAAAAGCATGAGGTCATGACAGGAACTGTGGACATATTTGGAAAGCATGAGGTCATGACAGGAAGTGTTGGACATATTTGAAAAAGCATGAGGTCATGACAGGAAGTGTTAGACACATTTGAAAAAGCATGAGGTCATGACAGGAAGTGTTAGACACATTTTGAAAGCATGAGGTCATGACAGGAAGTGTTGGACATATTTGAAAAAGCATGAGGTCATGACAGGAAGTGTTAGACACATTTGAAAAAGCATGAGGTCATGACAGGAAGTGTGGACACATATTTGAAAAGCATGAGGTCATGACAGGAAGTGTTGGACATATCTGGAAAACCATGAGGTCATGACAGGAAGTGTTGACATATTTGGAAAAAGCATGAGGTCATGACAGGAAGTGTTGGACACATTTGAAAAAGCATGAGGTCATGACAGGAAGTGTTGGACATATTTGGAAAAGCATGAGGTCATGACAGGAAGTGTTGGACACATTTGGAAAAGCATGAGGTCATGACAGGAAGTGTTGGACATATTTGAAAAGCATGAGGTCATGACAGGAAGTGTTGGACACATATTTGGAAAAGCATGAGGTCATGACAGGAAGTGTTGACACATTTGAAAAGCATGAGGTCATGACAGGAAGTGTTGGACATTTTTGGAAAAGCATGAGGTCATGACAGGAAGTGTTGGACACATTTGGAAAGGCATGAGGTCATGACAGGAAGTGTCGGACACATTTGAAAAAGCATGAGGTCATGACAGGAAGTGTTGGACATATTTGGAAAAGCATGAGGTCATGACAGGAAGTATTACACATATTTGGAAAAGCATGAGGTCATGACAGGAAGTGTTGGACACATTTGGAAAAGCATGAGGTCATGACAGGAAGTGTTGGACATATTTGAAAAAGCATGAGGTCATGACAGGAAGTATTACACATATTTGGAAAAGCATGAGGTCATGACAGGAAGTATTACACATATTTGGAAAAGCATCAGGTCATGACAGGAAGTGTTGGACATATTTGGAAAAGCATGAAGTCATGACAGGAAGTATTACACATATTTGGAAAAGCATGAGGTCATGACAGGAAGTGTTACACATATTTGGAAAAGCATGAGGTCCTGACAGGAAGTGTTACACATATTTGGAAAAGCATGAGATCATGACCGGAAGTATTACACATATTTGGAAAAGCATGAGGTCATGACAGGAAGTGTTACACATATTTGGAAAAGCATGAGGTCATGACAGGAAGTGTTACACATATTTGGAAAAGCATGAGGTCATGACAGGAAGTGTTGGACGTATTTGGAAAAGCATGAGGTCATGACAGGAAGTGTTGGACATATTTGGAAAAGCATGAGGTCATGACAGGAAGTGTTACACATATTTGGAAAAGCATGAGGTCATGACAGGAAGTATTACACATATTTGGAAAAGCATGAGGTCATGACAGGAAGTGTTGGACATATTTGGAAAAGCATGAGGTCATGACAGGAAGTATTACACATATTTGGAAAAGCATGAGGTCATGACAGGAAGTGTTGGACATATTTGGAAAAGCATGAGGTCATGACAGGAAGTATTACACATATTTGGAAGAGCATGAGGTCATGACAGGAAGTATTACACATATTTGGAAAAGCATGAGGTCATGACAGGATGTGTTGGACACATTTGGAAAAGCATGAGGTCATGACAGGAAGTGTTCGACACATTTGGAAAAGCATGAGGTCATGACAGGAAGTGTTACACATATTTGGAAAAGCATGAGGTCATTACAGGAAGTATTACACATGTTTGGAAAAGCATGAGGTCATGACAGGAAGTATTAAGACACATTTTGAAAAGCATGAGGTCATGACAGGAAGTGTTGGACATATCTGGAAAAGCATGAGGTCATGACAGGAAGTGTTGGACATATTTGGAAAAGCATGAGGTCATGACAGGAAGTGTTGGACACATTTGAAAAAGCTTGAGGTCATGACAGGAAGTGTTAGACACATTAGGAAAAGCATGAGGTCATGACAGGAAGTGTTGGACACATTTGAAAAAGCTTGAGGTCATGACAGGAAGTGTTAGACACATTAGGAAAAGCATGAGGTCATGACAGGAAGTGTTGGACACATTTGGAAAAGCATGAGGTCATGACAGGAAGTGTTGGACACATTTGGAAAAGCATGAGGTCATGACAGGAAGTGTTGGACACATTTGGAAAAGTATGAGGTCATGACAGGAAGTGTTGGACACATTTGAAAAAGCTTGAGGTCATGACAGGAAGTGTTAGACACATTAGGAAAAGCATGAGGTCATGACAGGAAGTGTTGGACACATTTGGAAAAGCATGAGGTCATGACAGGAAGTGTTAGACATATTTGGAAAAGTATGAGGTCATGACCGGAAGCGTGGACATATTTGGAAAAGCATGAGGTCATGACACGAAGTGTTGGACACATTTGAAAAAGCATGAGGTCATGACAGGAAGTGTTCGACACATTTGGAAAAGCATGAGGTCATGACAGGAAGTGTTGGACATATTTGGAAAAGCATGAGGTCATGACAGGAAGTATTAAACATATTTGGAAAAGCATGAGGTCATGACAGGAAGTGTTACACATATTTGGAAAGCATGAGGTCATGACAGGAAGTGTTCGACATATTTGGAAAAGCATGAAGTCATGACAGGAAGTATTACACATATTTGGAAAAGCATGAGGTCATGACAGGAAGTGTTACACATATTTGGAAAAGCATCAGGTCATGACAGGAAGTGTTGGACATATTTGGAAAAGCATGTGGTCATGACAGGAAGCGTGGACATATTTGGAAAAGCATGAGGTCATGACAGGAAGTATTACACATATTTGGAAAAGCATGTGGTCATGACAGGAAGCGTGGACATATTTGGAAAAGCATGAGGTCATGACAGGAAGTGTTGGACATATTTGGAAAAGCATGAGGTCATGACAGGAAGTGTTGGACATTTTTGGAAAAGCATGAGGTCATGACAGGAAGTGTTGCACATATTTGGAAAAGCAAGAGGTCATGACAGGAAGTGTTGGACATTTTTGGAAAAGCATGAGGTCATGACAGGAAGTGTTACACATATTTGCAAAAGCATGAGGTCATGACAGGAAGTGTTGGACACATTTGGAAAAGCATGAGGTCATGACAGGAAGTGTTGGACACATATTTGGAAAAGCATGAGGTCATGACAGGAAGTGTTGGACATATTTGGAAAAGCATGAGGTCATGACAGGAAGTGTTGGACACGTTTGGAATCGCATGAGGTCATGACAGGAAGCGTGGACATATTTGGAAAAGCATGAGGTCATGACAGGAAGTGTTGGACACATTTGGAAAAGCATGAGGTCATGACAGGAAGTATTACACATATTTGGAAAAGCATGAGGTCATGACAGGAAGTATTACACATATTTGGAAAAGCATGAGGTCATGACAGGATGAGTTGGACACATTTGGAAAAGCATGAGGTCATGACAGGAAGTGTTACACATATTTGGAAAAGCATGAGGTCATGACAGGAAGTGTTACACATATTTGGAAAAGCATGAGGTCATGACAGGAAGTATTACACATATCTGGAAAAGCATGAGGTCATGACAGGAAGTGTTAAGACACATTTTGAAAAGCATGAGGTCATGACAGGAAGTGTTAGACACATTAGGAAAAGCATGAGGTCATGACAGGAAGTGTTGGACACATTTGAAAAAGCTTGAGGTCATGACAGGAAGTGTTGGACATATTTGGAAAAGCATGAGGTCATGACAGGAAGTGTTGGACACATATTTGGAAAAGCATGAGGTCATGACAGGAAGTGTTGGACACATTTGGAAAAGCATGAGGTCATGACAGGAAGTGTTGGACACATTTGAAAAAGCATGAGGTCATGACAGGAAGTGTTGGACACATTTGGAAAAGCATGAGGTCATGACAGGAAGTGTTGGACATATTTGGAAAAGCATGAGGTCATGACAGGAAGTGTTGGACACGTTTGGAATCGCATGAGGTCATGACAGGAAGCGTGGACATATTTGGAAAAGCATGAGGTCATGACAGGAAGTATTACACATATTTGGAAAAGCATGAGGTCATGACAGGAAGTGTTGGACACATTTGGAAAAGCATGAGGTCATGACAGGAAGTGTTGGACATCTTTGGAAAAGCATGAGGTCATGACAGGAAGTGTTGGACACATTTGGAAAAGCATGAGGTCATGACAGGAAGTGTTGGACACATATTTGGAAAAGCATGAGGTCATGACAGGAAGTGTTGGACACATTTGAAAAGCATGAGGTCATGACAGGAAGTGTTGGACATATTTGAAAAAGCATGAGGTCATGACAGGAAGTGTTAGACACATTTGAAAAAGCATGAGGTCATGACAGGAAGTGTTGGACACATTTGGAAAAGCATGAGGTCATGACAGGAAGTGTTGGACACATTTGGAAAAGCATGAGGTCATGACAGGAAGTGTTGGACACATTTGGAAAAGCATGAGGTCATGACAGGAAGTGTTGGACACATTTGAAAAAGCATGAGGTCATGACAGGAAGTGTTGGACATTTGGAAAAGCATGAGGTCATGACAGGAAGTGTTGGACACATTTGGAAAAGCATGAGGTCATGACAGGAAGTGTTGGACACATTTGAAAAAGCATGAGGTCATGACAGGAAGTGTTGGACACATTTGGAAAAGCATGAGGTCATGACAGGAAGTGTTGGACACATTTGAAAAAGCATGAGGTCATGACAGGAAGTGTTGGACACATTTGAAAAAGCATGAGGTCATGACAGGAAGTGTTGGACATATTTGAAAAAGCATGAGGTCATGACAGGAAGTGTTAGACACATTTGAAAAAGCATGAGGTCATGACAGGAAGTGTTGGACATATTTGAAAACCATGAGGTCATGACAGGAAGTGTTGGACACATTTGAAAAGCATGAGGTCATGACAGGAAGTGTTAGACACATTTGCAAAAGCATGAGGTCATGACAGGAAGTGTTGGACATTTTTGGAAAAGCATGAGGTCATGACAGGAAGTGTTGGACACATTTGAAAAAGCATGAGGTCATGACAGGAAGTGTTGGACACATTTGAAAAAGCATGAGGTCATGACAGGAAGTGTTGGACATATTTGAAAAAGCATGAGGTCATGACAGGAAGTGTTAGACACATTTGAAAAAGCATGAGGTCATGACAGGAAGTGTTAGACACATTTGGAAAAGCATGAGGTCATGACAGGAAGTGTTGGACACATTTGGAAAAGCATGAGGTCATGACAGGAAGTGTTGGACATATTTGGAAAAGCATGAGGTCATGACAGGAAGTGTTGGACACATTTGGAAAAGCATGAGGTCATGACAGGAAGTGTTGGACACATTTGGAAAAGCATGAGGTCATGACAGGAAGTGTTGGACATATTTGGAAAAGCATGAGGTCATGACAGGAAGTGTTGGACACATTTGAAAAAGCATGAGGTCATGACAGGAAGTGTTGGACACATTTGGAAAAGCATGAGGTCATGACAGGAAGTGTTGGACACATATTTGGAAAAGCATGAGGTCATGACAGGAAGTGTTCTTTTGGAAAAGCATGAGGTCATGACAGGAAGTGTTGGACACATTTGAAAAAGCATGAGGTCATGACAGGAAGTGTTGGACATATTTGGAAAAGCATGAGGTCATGACAGGAAGTGTTGGACATATTTGGAAAAGCATGAGGTCATGACAGGAAGTGTTGGACACATTTGGAAAAGCATGAGGTCATGACAGGAAGTGTTGGACACATTTGGAAAAGCATGAGGTCATGACAGGAAGTGTTAGACACATTTGCAAAAGCATGAGGTCATGACAGGAAGTGTTGGACATTTTTGGAAAAGCATGAGGTCATGACAGGAAGTGTTGGACATATTTGAAAAAGCATGAGGTCATGACAGGAAGTGTTAGACACATTTGAAAAAGCATGAGGTCATGACAGGAAGTGTTGGACATATTTGGAAAAGCATGAGGTCATGACAGGAAGTGTTGGACACATTTGGAAAAGCATGAGGTCATGACAGGAAGTGTTGGACACATTTGGAAAAGCATGAGGTCATGACAGGAAGTGTTGGACACATATTTGGAAAAGCATGAGGTCATGACAGGAAGTGTTGGACATATTTGGAAAAGCATGAGGTCATGACAGGAAGTGTTGGACATTTTTGGAAAAGCATGAGGTCATGACAGGAAGTGTTGGACATATTTGGAAAAGCATGAGGTCATGACAGGAAGTGTTGGACATATTTGGAAAAGCATGAGGTCATGACAGGAAGTGTTGGACACATTTGGAAAGGCATGAGGTCATGACAGGAAGTGTTGGACACATATTTGGAAAAGCATGAGGTCATGACAGGAAGTGTTGGACACATTTGGAAAAGCATGAGGTCATGACAGGAAGTGTTGGACACATATTTGGAAAAGCATGAGGTCATGACAGGAAGTGTTGGACACATATTTGGAAAAGCATGAGGTCATGACAGGAAGTGTTGGACACATTTGGAAAAGCATGAGGTCATGACAGGAAGTGTTGGACACATATTTGGAAAAGCATGAGGTCATGACAGGAAGTGTTGGACACATTTGGAAAAGCATGAGGTCATGACAGGAAGTGTTGGACACATATTTGGAAAAGCATGAGGTCATGACAGGAAGTGTTGGACACATGTTTGGAAAAGCATGAGGTCATGACAGGAAGTGTTGGACACATTTGGAAAAGCATGAGGTCATGACAGGAAGTGTTGGACACATATTTGGAAAAGCATGAGGTCATGACAGGAAGTATTACACATATTTGGAAAAGCATGAGGTCATGACAGGAAGTGTTGGACATATTTGAAAAAGCATGAGGTCATGACAGGAAGTGTTGGACACATTTGGAAAAGCATGAGGTCATGACAGGAAGTGTTGGACACATTTGGAAAAGCATGAGGTCATGACAGGAAGTGTTGGACACATTTGGAAAAGCATGAGGTCATGACAGGAAGTGTTGGACACATATTTGGAAAAGCATGAGGTCATGACAGGAAGTGTTAGAAACATTTGAAAAGCATGAGGTCATGACAGGAAGTGTTGGAAACATTTGAAAAGCATGAGGTCATGTCAGGAAGTTTCGGAAACATTTGAAAAGCATGAGATCATGACAGGAAGTGTTAGAAACATTTGAAAAGCATGAGGGCATGACAGGAAGTGTTACACATATTTGGAAAAGCATGAGGTCATGACAGGAAGTGTTCGACATATTTGGAAAAGCATGAGGTCATGACAGGAAGTGTTAGAAACATTTGAAAAGCATGAGGTCATGACAGGAAGTGTTGGAAACATTTGAAAAGCATGAGGTCATGACAGGAAGTGTTTCACACATTTGGAAAAGCATGAGATCATGACAGGAAGTGTTGGACACATATTTGGAAAAGCATGAGGTCATGACAGGAAGTGTTCGACATATTTGGAAAAGCATGAGGTCATGACAGGAAGTGTTAGAAACATTTGAAAAGCATGAGGTCATGACAGGAAGTGTTGGAAACATTTGAAAAGCATGAGGTCATGACAGGAAGTGTTTCACATATTTGGAAAAGCATGAGGTCATGACAGGAAGTGTTCGACACATTCGAAAAAGCATGAGGTCATGACGGGAAGTGTTACACATATTTGGAAAAGCATGAGGTCATGACATGAAGTGTTCGACACATTTGAAAAAGCATGAGGTCATGACAGGAAGTGTTAGACATATTTCGAAAAGCATGAGGTCATGACAGGAAGTGTTCGACACATTTGGAAAAGCATGAGGTCACGACAGGAAGTGTTGGACATATTTGGAAAAGCATGAGGTCATGACAGGAAGTGTTGGACATATTTGAAAAAGCATGAGGTCATGACAGGAAGTGTTAGAAACATTTGGAAAAGCATGAGGTCATGACAGGAAGTGTTACACATGTTTGGAAAAGCATGAGGTCATGACAGGAAGTGTTGGACATATTTGGAAAAGCATGAGGTCATGACAGGAAGTGTTGGACACATTTGGAAAAGCATGAGGTCATGACAGGAAGTGTTGGACATATTTGGAAAAGCATGAGGTCATGACAGGAAGTGTTGGACATATTTGAAAAAGCACAAGGTCATGACAGGAAGTGTTAGACACATTTGCAAAAGCATGAGGTCATGACAGGAAGTGTTAGACACATTTGCAAAAGCATGAGGTCATGACAGGAAGTGTTGGACATTTTTGGAAAAGCATGAGGTCATGACAGGAAGTGTTACACATATTTGGAAAAGCATGAGGTCATGACAGGAAGTGTTCGACATATTTGGAAAAGCATGAGGTCATGACAGGAAGTGTTAGAAACATTTGAAAAGCATGAGGTCATGACAGGAAGTGTTGGAAACATTTGAAAAGCATGAGGTCATGACAGGAAGTTTCGGAAACATTTGAAAAGCATGAGGTCATGACAGGAAGTGTTACACATATTTGGAAAAGCATGAGGTCATGACAGGAAGTATTACACATATTTGGAAAAGCATGAGGTCATGACAGGAAGTGTTGGAAACATTTGAAAAGCATGAGGTCATGACAGGAAGTGTTAGACATATTTGGAAAAGCATGAGGTCATGACAGGAAGTGTTGGACATATTTGGAAAAGCATGAGGTCATGACAGGAAGTGTTCGACACATTTGAAAAAGCATGAGGTCATGACAGGAAGTGTTACACATATTTGGAAAAGCATGAGGTCATGACAGGAAGTATTACACATATTTGGAAAAGCATGAGGTCATGACAGGAAGTATTACACATATTTGGAAAAGCATGAGGTCATGACAGGAAGTATTACACATATTTGGAAAAGCATGAGGTCATGACAGGAAGTGTTAGACATATTTGGAAAAGCATGAGGTCATGACAGGAAGTGTTCGACACATTTGGAAAAGCATGAGGTCATGACAGGAAGTGTTAGACATATTTGGAAAAGCATGAGGTCATGACAGGAAGTGTTCGACACATTTGGAAAAGCATGAGGTCATGACAGGAAGTGTTGGACATATTTGGAAAAGCATGAGGTCATGACAGGAAGTGTTGGACATATTTGGAAAAGCATGAGGTCATGACAGGAAGTGTTGGACACATTTGAAAAAGCATGAGGTCATGACAGGAAGTGTTACACATGTTTGGAAAAACATGAGGTCATGACAGGAAGTGTTGGACATATTTGGAAAAGCATGAGGTCATGACAGGAAGTGTTCGACACATTTGGAAAAGCATGAGGTCACGACAGGAAGTGTTGGACATATTTGGAAAAGCATGAGGTCATGACAGGAAGTGTTGGACATATTTGAAAAAGCATGAGGTCATGACAGGAAGTGTTGGACACATTTGAAAAAGCATGAGGTCATGACAGGAAGTGTTGGACACATTTGAAAAAGCATGAGGTCATGACAGGAAGTGTTGGACACATATTTGGAAAAGCATGAGGTCATGACAGGAAGTGTTGGACACATATTTGGAAAAGCATGAGGTCATGACAGGAAGTGTTCGACATATTTGGAAAAGCATGAGGTCATGACAGGAAGTGTTAGAAACATTTGAAAAGCATGAGGTCATGACAGGAAGTGTTGGAAACATTTGAAAAGCATGAGGTCATGACAGGAAGTGTTGGAAACATTTGAAAAGCATGAGGTCATGACAGGAAGTGTTACACATATTTGGAAAAGCATGAGGTCATGACAGGAAGTGTTGGACATATTTGGAAAAGCATGAGGTCATGACAGGAAGTGTTGGAAACATTTGAAAAGCATGAGGTCATGACAGGACGTGTTAGACATATTTGGAAAAGCATGAGGTCATGACAGGACGTGGTAGACATATTTGGAAAAGCATGAGGTCATGACAGGAAGTGTTGGAAACATTTGAAAAGCATGAGGTCATGACAGGACGTGTTAGACACATTTGGAAAAGCATGAGGTCATGACAGGAAGTATTACACATATTTGGAAAAGCATGAGGTCATGACAGGAAGTATTACGCATATTTGGAAAAGCATGAGGTCATGACAGGAAGTATTACACATATTTGGAAAAGCATGAGGTCATGACAGGAAGTGTTAGACATATTTGGAAAAGCATGAGGTCATGACAGGAAGTATTACACATATTTGGAAAAGCATGAGGTCATGACAGGAAGTATTACACATATTTGGAAAAGCATGAGGTCATGACAGGAAGTGTTAGACACATTTGGAAAAGCATGAGGTCATGACAGGAAGTATTACACATATTTGGAAAAGCATGAGGTCATGACAGGACGTGTTAGACATATTTGGAAAAGCATGAGGTCATCAGTTGAGGTTTAAGTTCGACATTACATGGTTAATTTGTACGATGGAGGATTTGGGCCACTTTGAAAACTAAAAAAAAGTAAGATTACGAGAATAAAGTCGAAAAGTTACTAGAATAACCTCATTAATTACAAGAATAAAGTCGAAAAACTACGAGAATAAAGTCATCTTTAAGATCAAACCAGGAAACAACTCCTTGGCTTAATTTAGAAAGATCACTGTAATAAAGAATGTGAACTATAAACTCGTTTTCCTCCAAACGAGCCATCAATACGCTGCCGCTGATGGCTCGGAGGTTTAGGGACCATCGGCAAATTACCACGTCGGAGGAATAGTGTGAAAGAAAACTGAATAACTTCCCCAAACTGAGAAGTGAAGTCTTCAAAATCACATCATATACAAAGGATCGTGTGTTATTCATACTACGGGTCATATTTTCTTTTAGACTTATGAATTAAAATATTTTACAGGACTTTCTGATTAAAAATAAATCAAATGCCATCAAAGTAATGAGATCTACCAACCAAGTCATAACAAAACATGAATGGTGATCTCTTCAGCAAGAATGTTTTGATTTGATTTTAATGATGTTTTGTTTATTTGTGTTAATTAATATGCATGGATAATGATAACTGCGATGATGTTATTGTTGATAACTGTAGTGACACTATAGTCACACTAATGATCAAACATCTCTTCAATATAATACTACATCTCCATTTTAAGAGAAATTGTTCTTGATGAATTTAGATGAGTTTTAAAATTTTGATGGACACTCATTTACTGCTAATGATGATAAAAACTGTAATAACAGTTTTTTATTGCAGTGACACCAAACACAGCCTGATGATCATGCATCCCTTTTGGCATGGACTACAGCTCTTATTTTAAAGAAATAGTTTTCCTGAATTTCCTATGATTTTTTAAAAATATTGGCACACATTACCAAATACTTTATGACTATAAAATCTGTAATAACTTAATGGTTTTGGTTACAGTGACACTAAACCCAGTCTGAGTGATGCATGATCATCAGGCTGAGTTTGGTGTCACTGCAACAAGAAACAGTTCAGTTATTAAATTGTTTTCATCATTAGCAGTAAATGAGTATCCATCAATATTTAAAAAGTCATATAAATTACATAAAGAACAATTTCTCTTAAAACTGAGATGTAGTATAATATTGAAGAGATGTTTGATTATTAGTATGACTATAGTGTCACTACAGTTATCAACAATAAAATCATTGCAGTTATTATTATCCACGCATATTAATTAACACAATTAAATATACAAAACATCATTTAAATCAAATCAAAAGGTTCTTGCTGAAGTAAGAGCTGTTTTGTTATGACTTGGTTGGTCTTATTACTTTGATGGCATTTGATTTATTTTCAATCAGAAAGTCCTGTAAAACAGTTTAATTCAGAAGTCTGCAAGAAAATATGACCCGTAGTATGAATAACATACGATCCTTTGTATTTGCTGTGATTTTGAAGACTTTACTTCTCAGTATGGGGAAGTTATTCAATTTTCTTTCACACTATTCCTCTGACATGGTAATTTGCTGATGGTCCCTAAGCCTCCAAGCCATCAATGGCAGCGTATTGACGACTCGTTTGGAGGAAAACAAGTTTATAGCTCACAGTCTTCATTACAGTTATCAAAAAGAGGGGTTGGGTTTGGAACAATGTTCTTTTGTTGACGAGTTCTTGAGCCGCAAAGTCCGAATCTGTGAATATCTTTCTAAAGCCAAGCAGATGTTTCCTGGTTTGATCTTGATGACTTTATTCTCGTATTTTTTCGACTTTATTCTCGTAATTTATGTGATTATTCTCGTAACTTTATGTATTTATTCTTGTAGCCTTACTTTTTTTTGTTTTCAACGTGGCCCTAATACTCCATCGTAAAGGACCTCTTTCACAATACATGTAATTTTGCCCACAGCCCAATTTTTTGTTTATTGTGTGGTATTTGTAGCACACCCAGAGACTCCCAAGAATATACCTTTAGAAAATCCAAAAGTCATCCAGGGCCTGTACTATGACCTATTTTATGATCATTGCCATAGGTGTGAGCCAGGGTGCACACTTTACCCCAAAACTTACTCAAACACAAATAATAAATCATCAAATTGGGTCAAATCACCTTCACTGAAGTCTGGTGCATCTTTTGAAATCAAATGTAAAGCTAAGTATTACAATTGAAAGAAGTTATTGAATTTTAACTGGAAAAAAAAGTTTTTTTTATGATTTTTTCAACAAATTCAATTCTTTACAGATGTGTCTGACCAACTTACAGTTGCTGTACAACTACAATACTTACAAATTATTTGGCCACATATATATTCTCAAAGTGGGAAAAAAATCATCAAATTCTGAGACCGGTAAAGTTGTTCAATTAACAGGTTGGGTTACTGTGGAAGAATCAGGATACTGTTCCATGTCTTGTATTATATCATGGGTAATGTTTTATTTCATGCAATTTGCAGCAAATGGATGTTAACTTCAATTTAGTATTGTGCATTCAATTGAATTATATTTTTTGTCCTATTTTCTATATATGAAGTATATATATTATATATATTGTACATGAAGTATCCAAACATGAGACATCACCCAAACTGAAGTTTGAAACCTTGTCAGATTCTGACTGCCATGCATGGACTGGCTGGACATTGGTGCAATTTAAGAACATGTATGACATGTGTGAATCTGATCTTGTTTCAGGTTCAAGTGATAGTTCCAGAGCAATAGATTTGCTTCTTTACTTTTGGGCAAAACTGAAAACAAACCTTTCATGGAATCAAATGACCATGCTTACTAATCTTTCCCAAGCTACACTGTCAAGATATTTTCATACAATTGCAGATATTTTGAACACAATAGTTGTTCCCAAATACCTTGGCACAAATCATATTTCACGCCACGATGCCATAACTCACAACACTGTCTTTACTAAAGCTTTTTATGGTGACCAGGTCACTCTTATCTTAGATGGTACATATATCTACCTCAACAAATGCAGTGATCATCAGTTTCAAAGGGCATCTTACGGAGGACAGAAAAAACAAAATTACCTAAAATTCATGTCAGTTGTACTGCCTGATGGATATGTTTTAGACACTATTGGCCCCTACCATGGTAACGTAAATGATGCAACAATAACTCGCTCATCATGGAAAAAATTGAAATATTGAAATCTTGGTTAGAAGCAAATGACAATATGATTGTAGATCGCGGTTTCAGGGATGCCTTAGATCTTCTTGCTAAGTTGGGGTATGATGCTAGAATGCTGTCATTTTTACCAACTGGTAAATCCCAATTGGATTCCTCAACAGCCAATAGTGATCGTTGCTGTACCAAAACAAGATGGATAGTAGAGTCCTACCACGGGCGTTTAAAGAAGTGGATGTTGTTTAAGGAACAACTTACCTCAAATTATTTCGTTGAGGTCATTGGCAAATTAGTGCATAGTAACTGCATGTCTCAATGCCTTCAGAGGACCAATATATGTTTCAGATCCAGATCGAGAGGAACGAGATACTAAGATGGCTCAGCGTATGCTTTCACTTTTAAAAAGACAATGTTTTGGCAAAACGAGTTGCAGAAGACCCAAATATGTCACATAGAGCTCAGAGTGAATGGCAGAAGCTTGAAGCATCTGATATCTCGTTCCCTCATGTGGATCTGAATACCTTGAGACCATAACATGTACATACCAAATCAAACAGTCCCTGGCTCCATTGCTGAGCATCAAAAAATGATGGTGACTATGAGATTTGGGTTTACCAGCATGATGCTGATCTCATTAGGGGACAGATTCATTCTCCACAGATCTCAAATAAAATACAATGTTTGGATTCAATTTGACAAGAATGCATCAGATGATCCTGTGAAGGCATATTATTGTCTCTGTCCTGCTGGAAAGAGAACCTCTGGCATGTGTGCACATGTTGCATCTGTAATCTATTATTTGGGATATTATAAACATTTTCAAAATCAGAAACCCCTCCAACCATACACAAGCAAATTCAAAGACTCCATTCTATGAAATAACCAACCAATCATACATCTTATGGATTTCTCAGATCCCCTTTCACTCACTATAGTTCCAGTCTACAAATTAAAATTGTCCAAGCCGTTGCTATGCAAAAAGACACGAAGGCCATAAAACAGATTACATGTATATATAAGTACTAGAAACAGAAATTGACAGAAGTAATGTTTATGTATTGCTGTCATTGTAGATATATACAATCTGATTACAACAATCCAAAACTGCATCGGTTTTTACTTGTATCAATGGCTCATTATTATCTCATCACAAAGGCATAATATACAGGCCCTTTGTGGCTGTTCAATATTAAAATGAATAACATTTCATGTGAAATGTTTGTTTTGAATCTAGCATTCAAATTCTAAAAGAAATCATACTTAAAGGATGAATTCTGAACAAATCTTTAAAGGTTCCCTGATATACAAGACATGGAACAGTATCCTGATTCTTCCACAGTAACCCAACCTGTTAATTGAACAACTTTACCGGTCTCAGAATTTGATGATTTTTTCCCACTTTGAGAATATATATGTGGCCAAATAATTTGTAAGTATTGTAGTTGTACAGCAACTGTAAGTTGGTCAGACACATCTCTAAAGAATTGAATTTGTTGAAAAAATCATAAAAAAAACCTTTTTTTTTCCAGTTAAAATTCAATAACTTCTTTCAATTGTAATACTTAGCTTTACAATTGATTTCCAAAGATGCACCAGACTTCAGTGAAGGTGATTTGACCCAATTTGATGATTTATTATTTGTGTTTGAGTAAGTTTTGGGGTAAAGTGTACACCCTGGCTCACACCTATGGCAATGATCATAAAATAGGTCATAGTACAGGCCCTGGATGACTTTTGGATTTTCTAAAGGTATATTCTTGGGAGTCTCTGGGTGTACTACAAATACCACACAATAAACAAAAAATTGGGCTGTGGGCAAAATTACATGTATTGTGAAAGAGGTCCTTTGCGATGCTACCCAGAAAGAGAAGCTGTTGCTTCCAAATTGACTACTAATTAATCAGTTATGGTTTTAAAGTGCTATTTTTAAGCATTGTAGTTATACTGTACCAGTCGTGTTTTTCGTTTCTCTATTTATTTGTATTCATCACATTCATCTTTCAGTATTTCTGGAAAAAAACAATAAATAAATAAATAGAAACATTAAAAAAAAAGCTCCCTTTTGACTGTTCACCTTGTTGTGGTAAGGGAGCTTGAGTACCTCAGTAAACCTTAAAGCTGAAGTTTGTAATCTGATTCTGAATTTGATACACTTTTTGTAATACTGGTTAAAATGGTCTTTATGACCCGATCGCAATCAACTCATATGTGTTCTTAAAACAGAGCCAAAAATATCCGCTATCTACAGCAGGAGTAAAACAGGAAACACACCAACCAATAATCATGTCATGTCACCAATTTTTAAACCAATCAAATCCCGTCGCCATTCTGCCTGCCTGCTGCACGTACATGTTCCTGGCGTGCACAGACTCAGGGCGTGTAGTCGAGCTGAGAGGGATCAGAGTCTGTGGGACAATGCTTACCTGTCAAGTTTAGTCTTTGAAAATGAGGGAAGCCCGCTACGAGCCGTCCCACAACCCCAACCAAGCTCCAGTATCCCTCACATTTTAAGACAGGTGTACAGAAATCTAAAATCAACTCTTTGTTTTTCTAAGTTTGTTCTGCTGCTCTAATCTCACCACAGCTGCCACCCAGGCTACTGCAGGTGGACGTTCTCACCAGGCTTTTTCTTCTTCTTTGGTTTTACAGCAGTTGGCATCCATCATTTTGGAGCATTACCGCCCCCTTCAGGCTAGAGACAGAGTTCAGTTTGGAGAGGCAGAGGAATGTTTTTATTATTATATCATCACACGGGAGATTTACAAGAAAATACTGATACAGGAAGGATTGGGAAAAAAATAGCTGTAGCCTATTTCCACTTTGCTTGAACTGGAAGCCAGCGTAGCATACTACAAAGTAAACCTAACAGAACAGTCATACTACATACTTCATTCAAGTGTAGTAGGTAGTATACAGTGCCTACTACACACCACTTTCATACACAGTATGTAGTAGGTGAATTTGAAAACGGCCTGTGTTTTCCTTGTGACATCACACTTATGTCTTTGTTCCAGTGGTTTCCATGGTGATGGTAAATCTCAATTAATCTAAAAAGGGAGAGAAATAAAGGAATCTACTCATTTCCATGGGTCTGAAACTGCAAAAGAATTTACTAAGGCCAAAAAAATTGTGATACAGACCTGAAAAGTAATAGACACATAGTCCATTTTAATGTGAAATCAACAAGTGTTGTTTACACATGAACATCTACTTTATTGACTTCAGATGATATTTCTGTGAACTTTAACTGTATATTATTCAATTCAACATGAGCAGAGCTTCCATTATAACCTTATAGAGACTCTGTAACAATACTGAAAAAAATTCCCCAAAAATGGCAAAAACTCCCCCCCAAAAACACCAAAAGTGGCAGCCATCTTGAATTTGAAGGTTAAAATAAGGTAAAATCATTATGTAACTCAGAAATATGTATTTCTTAACAAAAATAAGGTCTGAAAACATTTATTGTCCATCATTGTAGGTCGAGCCTTAAAAAAGATCATTTCCACGACAGCCATTTTGGATTTTGGCCTCTAAAAAAATTTCCCCGCCATTTTAAAAAATACACCCCGGCTAAATTTGTTTTTTAGCCCTCCTAGATGACAAATCCATTGAGAAACGGACCTTCGCTCACCACGGTCACGTTTCGCTCCAAAATGACCCTACTAGTAGGAACTTCTTTGGGGGATGTTCCAGTTGCAGTTTCCTACTCGGAGCTCAAAATTCCTACTTCTGACTACAACTGGAACGCACCAAAAGATGTGACACAAGCCAAAGCGTGTGTTTGTTGTGATGCTAATGAATGCAGCTCGGACCTTCCTCAGAACTCTGCATTGCTTTACAACTTCTTTTTTCAACAACTTACAGGATGCAAAGCCACGAGGTAATGTATCTCTTTCTAGTTACGTAGTGGTAGTTTTTGATGTGTGACAACAAGCAATTTTTGGGAAAACTTAGTATGGTAGTTTTGTAGCCGGCTATATATGGCTACTTACAGCCCAGTGCTCTAAGACGTGTCTGAATAATATAAATTTGCTCTAGTTTTAATTGTCTTGTTCCTGAAGTTGAGTATCCAGGCCAGTCCAGCCCTGTCCGACCCGACCGTGAAGCTAAGGAATAGCATTTATAGATAACCTATTTTGATGCTATAAAACTCATCTTAAAGTGTGTATTTCCATCAGACATATATCTAAAAGTGAGACTTTTCTGTTATTAGTTAGAAACTCCTCACAGTGTCTTTAAAATGACTGAAGTGTGTAATGATCCAGAGGAATAATTCAGAGTAAACTTATGACTTTCCTTGTATTATTGATTTTCTGGATATTTTCATGGATTGAACAGGAAAGGTTAAAATAAACCTCAGCTTCAGTCTGGTCCTTTTTTGGTTACAGAGTTTAACCCTTTAACTACCAGCTCATCTGTTTGGCAGAAATCATTAACTTCAGGAATATTTATTGTTAAAAAGTGAAACATCATTGTTTCTGACAATTTTTTAGGATACAGAAAAACTGCAAACAAACCAAAAGAATTGATTTGTTCTTAGTGTGAGATTAAACGACTCAAAAGCTGAAAGTTATTATTACCATCATCATTATTACTTTCAATACTTAACCACTTACTGATATGATTTACATTTACATCTTCTTTTATTCAGGAAAAACATTTCTGTGTATTTGTCAAACTCAGTATCATCTTATTTAATTTGATATTTTAGTTACAAACATTTCTGTCTTTCTAACATTGTCCCAAATATTTGTGCATTTTTATTCGTCACATTATCAACCATCAGCTTTTTAAACCTTAAATCCCACAACAACAAAATGTGCTTTGGTTTGTTGAAATTTTTGCTGACCTCTGCCAAACAGTTGAGCTGGTAGTTAAAGTTTTTTTTCTTTTTGAGAAAATGCTTTGTTAATGTTTATATGCTCTTTTTTGTAAGTTGATGCTCATAATTTAAGTTCTATACTGTATATTATAACCAAAATAAAATATTCATCCATTCATTGTCCATTAATCCACCTTCTTCCAAGGGGATCTACTGTAGCTCCAATCACTGCAGTCAGACGAGCAGTCACTCGTGAGTCCGAGGTCAAATCAGCCAACAGTCAATCTGAGAAAATGAGTGCTGTTGAGTAATATGAAGAAGGACACTGTGCTGAGTCCTGCTTCATTTGGATGAGTTTAAAAATCTGTTTCAGTCTAAATAGCAGGTGAAAGTTCAAATGACAGACTGTCACACTCAGTACCGGTCGCCCTGTTTGTGGTTCTACTAACGTGTCAAAGTTATTTTTTTATAAATAGGTGTTTTTCATGATGTTCACTGTTTAATGCAGGATTCTTTCTGGATTAATTCAGAATTACTCCTTCACACAGGACTGACAGCTTAAAGTGATATTCCGGGATGGAACAAGTTGGGTCCTATCACAAGGTTTAGGGCAGAAATTACCCCTACAGCGGTGTTTCTGTGCAGCAGAAGCCCAGGGCGCTCGCACCAAACCCCCCCTCCCTGCTCACTTGCCGGTTTCCTCTGCACTCAGACAGGGCCATATTTACCTTGACCAAAAACACAAATAAACGGACTCCCACCGAAAAAATCTGATATCGGTCTGCATTCACGCTACACAGAAACACTGCTGTAGAGGTAATTTCTACCCTAAACCTTGTGATAGGACCCAACTTGTTCCATCCCTGAATATCACTTTAAGTCACGAATCATAAAATCAACACAAATACCCAATTTAAAGAGGAACAGTTGGTTAATGATTCAGCAACTTCATTTCAGCAACCCCAGAAATTAAGAGACGCGTTAAAGCTGCAGTGTCCAGACTCCAGAAACAAAACGCCATCGTACACTAATACGAAGCTAATAAAGTTAACTAAATACACTTGTCTAGGCTAAGGAGAGAACCTGACACCATATTTGTGTAAAGTGTCACTAAGGCAGGGCTGTAGGTGGGTAAATCTAACAGTACTGATATATCTTAACATAGAAAGAAAAACATAAAAGGAAAAACAACAACAACAACAACTTACTCTGGTATCCAACGCAGCTACAGTGCAAATGCTGGCTTGTAAATTTCAGCCATCGATGATGATGACACAATCTGCACCTCCGCTACCTTCAAAATAAAATATCAGTTTGTGATTTTCCACCTGATGCTGATGGTTTGACAAACAGAAGCCGTTTGGTCAGAGGAGGCTAAAAGTAAGTCCTGGGGGGTATTCCATGAAGCTGGCTAAAACAGGCTGGGCTTTCGTCGGTAAGCGTGGCTTGAATAAGCGGCAACTTTAATCTTAGCTGCAAGTAGTTCCACTAACGTAGCTCGGCTGATTTTCAGAGACGCTTATTCAAGCCAAGCTGATCCAAGCTGAGGCTGAGCGCGCGTCAGGGGGAGAGAGAAAGCCCTGATGAGTCTATTGTCGAAATGATGAATTCATGACAAAACCAAGAGCGGAGACGTCTTCAACGGCGGAGCAAAAGCTCCTTGTGGAGTTTTATCAGGACTACAAGGGAAAAATAAGAAAAGGGCAACACGGCTGCAATTTATAAAGCCAAAGAGGCTGCCTGGGAAAGCACTGACGACCGTTTAAAATATATATATGTTTTTTAATGAAGCGCTTTGCCTGTGCGTACACACACACTTTTCTGCAAGTTTAGATTTTCAGAGGGCATGATTTTAAACCCTGATTGAGTTTCTGCTGTGGTTGACGACCTTTTTTTCACACCCTGAAGCCCCTCACACCACTGTTGCCCTGAGGAGATCGATCTTGATGAAATTAAGCTAATATATATATATATATATATATATATATATATATATATATATATATATATATATATGTATATATATATATATATATATATATCAGAGGTGGAAAAAGTACTGAAAAATTGTAATTGAGTAAAAGTATCTTTACTTTGCTTAAATCCTACTCAAAGTAAAAGTAAAAGTACCCATCTATAAATTTACTCGAGTAAAAGTACAAAAGTACATCATTCAAAATGGAATTTGAGTAAAAGTTACTTAGTTACTTTCAGTTATTTAATGCAAAAAAAAAGGATGAGCCATGAATCAAATCCAGCACAAGTTGTTTTTATCAACTTCGAGGCATATTAAAGTACACATCCACACTTGTAAAAGCTCAGCTGAGCTCAGTAACATGATCCTCTTACTTCCTCACAATACAAGGACAACAAGGACAGTCACAACCTGTACTGTAAAGTGCAAACTATTTTCAGTCATGTTGTCCAACTGACAACACTACAATTAGAATAAAGAAAATTAAACCAGAATCAAAGTATTCAAAACACAAAATGCACACAAAATAAAATGCCCACAGGATCCCACAATTCAAAATAAAGTGCCCACAGGATCCTGCTATAATTGACTTTCACTTCCGGGACACAGGGGTTTTCCGCCCGCATTTAATTTTTTTCATGACCAATATTGTACTCAGTAATGATAGGGGGTTCAAATGTAGTGAAGTAAAATACTTGGGTCAAAATGTACTCGAGTAAAAGTAAAAATTACATATTTCAAAAACTACTTAGAAAATTACAAATTACTCATAAAAAGTACTCAATTACAGTAACGTGAGTAAATGTAATTCGTTACTTTCCACCCCTGATATATATATATATATATATATATATATATAGCTAGATAGATAGATAGATATAGATATATCAGTGGCAATTGCTCTAAGACTGCAAGGGAAGCTCAGCTTCCCCTGAAATGTCCCCAAAAAAGTGTTGATATGTCCTGCTGTGTGTACATTTCATTGACTAAATATGCTCTAGAATACCTTCATCTTTTGTTCAGAATCAGCTACTTATCACAGGTAACTGGAGCGACTTCCTTCTCATTCATCCCTGCAGCATCTCAGTGCTTTAACACAGTCGGACGCTGAGCGTCTTCTGACTTCGATGGGGAAGCGTAGAGTGGGTTGTTCCACTGTGGAAACTGGACGGTCATTGGATAAAACACTGGCTTTGTCCCCGCCATCGGCGCTCAAGCGCTCTGGGGGGTCTATGAGGCAGCTGGCCTGGCCTGGGAGCTCTTCTGCATGATGATTTGATGATCTGTCCGAGGCCGAATCCTTTTTTGATTGACAGTGAAATGAGCCAATCAGCGATCTTGAAGGCTCACCCTTCACCTGGGCAACTTCTAAGTTTTACATTCAGTTGTTCTGGACTGATCCGGAGGATTTATCGATCACCAGCGACTTCATCTTTCTTAAAAATGTCTAGCGTTGTGTTTGAAGATTCTCTCCTGCCACTTTTTCTTTTCACAAACGAGCAGCTGTAGCTGGGGAGCTTCTCTCTCTCTCACTCACACTCACAGCCTGTCAAACAGTAGACTCACGTAGCAGCTCCAGCTGCTGGCAAGCTGCACATCATGGCAGATAGTATGAATGTAGTCAACCAGATTTTGGCGAGGCCATTTGATAGTCTTCCTTACGAAGAGAAAATTAGAGTTAAACAGCAGGGCAGATCAACTCCTAAGACTGATTTAGTTCAAAAGGTGAGGAAAAGTAACAGGTCTTTTCAGCATTCCTGGTATGACAAGGTGAGATGGCTCATTGGAAGTGCTGTCACAAATAAAATGTGTTGTCTGGTCAAAAGTGAGTTTTGGGGAATAAAATCCTTGGAAAAGACACCTCGTTGGTACAATAGGGTCACAGATCATTTACATAAATAAATAAATTTATGATGTAGGCCAGAAAAAAAAATGAGCTTCCCCTCCCTGACTGACCAGCAGCCGCCACTGATGTACATATATATACATATATATATATATATATATATATATATATATATATATATATATATATATATATATATATATATATATATATACACACACAGAGTACAGGCCAAAAGTTTGGATACACCCTCTAATTCAATTTGTTTTCTTTATTTTCATCACTATTTACATTGTAGATTCCCACTGAACACATGTGAATTTATGTTCTTAACAAAAAAGTGTGAAACAAATGAAATCATGTCTTATATTCTAGTTTCTTCAAAGTATCCACCCTTTGCTCTGATTACTGCTTTGCACACTCTTCATTCTCTTTATGAGCTTCAACAGGTAGTCACCTGAAATGGTTTTCTCTTCTCAGGTGAGCCTTTCCAGGGTTAATTAATGGAGTTTCTTGCTTTATTAATGGGGTTGGACCATCATTTGTGTTGTTCAGAAGTCAGGCTGATGCACAGCCCACAGCCCTATTAGACAACTGTTAGAATTAATATTATGGCAAAAACCAATCAGCTAAGTTAAGAGAAACAAGAGGTCATCATTACTTCAGTGAGAATCTACAATGGAATTAGAGATGAAAATAAAGAAAACACATTGAATGAGAAGGAGAGTCCAAACTTTTGGCCTGTATAGATAGATAGATAGATAGATAGATAGATAGATAGATAGATACATAGATACATAGATACATAGATACATAGATAGATAGATAGATAGATAGATAGAGATTAAACAGCATAGTCTTTCATGTGGTTTTCACTTTACTTGTAGGCCTACTTCATGTTCTAGATTGGACAAATATTTGTATCCATCATAGATGAATACAGCAGCAAGTAGGTAACACCTAAAACCAAAGTAGGACTTAGAACAAAAATGGGTATCTTCATGGGGTGATATTTCATCAAATAGGCTATTGAATAAAACAGTCTAAAAACACACGTAGGCCTACAGGGGAGATGTGATTTTTTTATTATAGGGATGATAGTGCTACAGTGTCCTACATTTAAATAAGGGAGAAGACACAAATGAGCTGTACACAAATAAAGAAGTTATCTCATCATTTGGCATCACCTTTAGATTATCATCATGATCAGAATGGACCGCTGTTAAAAGGAAGGTATTTTATGAAAAACTGTGGCTATTGTCACCTTCTTTTCTAAGACAATTTGTGCCTTTATCCTGTTACGTGTTGACTGCTCTTAAGAGGGTGAAAGAAGGAGAAAATCATTTATAACTCCGAAGTGTTTCCGCTGGTGGATTTGAACCGACGGCACCATGAACATTGACATCATATTCTGTTTGGCACCCTGCACCCTAACCACTAACCCACCTTACCTCTTAAGCAACTGAGAAAAACCGGACCAGGCTTGTCGCTCTGGCTGAGTTACCATGGTTACCAAGCCAGGCTAGCCCTAAGCCTTGTTGGTGGAACAAAACTCTCACTAAAGTTAGCAAGGCTGACAGAGATAAGTCAGGCTTAGACCTAAGCCACCTTCGTGTAATACCCCTCAGGTCATGTTGTATTTAAAGTAGAACCTCTGAGATCTTTGAGATCTTTATGTAGTGTATGAATAAATACTGTAAGGGACTCAGTGTAACATTGGGGGTAACCTGGGGGGTTCAATGAGCAGCAACTTTAATCTGATCTGCAGCTCGTTTACTAACGAGGCTCAGCTGTTTTTCAGAGACTCTTATTCGAGCCAGGCTGATCCAAGCTGAGCCTGAGCCTGTGTCCGGGGGAGATAAAAAGCCCCGACGAGTCGATTGTCGAAATGACGAATTCATGTCACATCCAAGATCGGAGACGTTTTCCACAGCGGAGCTAAAACTCTTCATGGACTTGAATGAGGACGACAAGAGGAAAAATAAAAAAGGGCATCATGGTTATAATTAATAAAGCCAGAGAGTTTAAATGCATACAGATATGTTTGTTTATAGTTTTTGTCTAATGTGATGGTGGAAGGCTATTCACTGTTTTACATGTGGGCCTAATTCATGTTTTTGATTTGCTCTATTTTTAATGAGTTCAATTATTTTACAAATTATTGAGTTTGTTTAAACTCTGTTGTGTTTGAACTTTTTCTTTTGACTAAGCTAATCTTAGCTCTGCTAAATACTCTTTTTCCAAAGATTTTAATATTTTATATATGTATTTTAACATTTTAAAACCCCATTGGTGCTGCAGTTAACATACATGTACTTAACAAGAGTGCTTAAACCTTTCCTTTAGCCAGTCAGATTCTTCCTAAATGAATTTACAACTAAGTATTGGGAGAGGGAGTCCTCCCCAGGAGAACAAGTCATCCTTATTCTTCACCAGTCCTGCATAGGCCTGTCCTGGCACATTTAAGAACCCATAAATAATACAAATAAGACCATCAATCAATATCTTTAGATGGTCTGTGGCTCCTGATTGGGCTTACTGAATCCATAACAGTTAAATCTATAAAAGAGAAATCAACAGGCGTGTTGATTTTACAGATCATCAATCAGAGTGATGATGTCTTAAGTTTATATAACAGCAGAAACACGAGCTTATTATCGATGTGAGTGACATCATTGTTGTTAGAGAGACTATATCATATGTTTGATCCAACAGAACACAGTGGACATGATTATTGTCAATGTAAGAAACATCAAACTGTTTTTAAAGTCTGAGGAGAACAACAGGAACACACAGAGGAGCATCTGAAGGCTAGCAGCTAATGAGATGGTCAGAGACAGCTGAGCCTGAGACCAGCTGAACATCATCAGCAGGAGAAGGAGCTGAAGCAGCAGGAGATGTTCGACTGTGTAAAGTCATGTGGAGATCATCTCTGTCTCTCTGATGTTAGAGCAGCAGAAGGAGATCTTCAGGAACATTCCTGATTGGACAGTCAGCAGCTTGATGATGTTCAGCTGTCTCTGACCATCTCATTAGCTGCTAGCCTTCATATGCTCCTCTGTGTTCCTCCTCAGATGCTGCTCACAGCTCCTCTTTAGAAACAATGTTCACAGTTCACCTCAGGACATCTAACATGTGAACAAGAAGCTCCTCTGAAGAGCTTTGGCCTTTAACATCTGAAGGTTCATGGACAGAAATGTCCTCAAACTCTGGACTGTCCCTAAAACAGTCTAAAGACAGCCTTGTGCCAAAACACATCTGCTCCAATCAATCAGTCTGTGTGTCAGAAACTAGAATTCAGACTCTAAATAATCATTTTAATGTTAGAAAACATGCCGTATTTCTATAATTCAGACTGAAGAAGCATTTTAATGTTAGAAAACATGCTGTATTTCTATAATTCAGACTCTAAATAACCATTTAAATGTTAGAAAACATGCTGTATTTCCATAATTCAGACTGTGAAGAATCATTTTAATGTTAGAAAACATGCTGTATTTCCATAATTCAGACTGTGAAGAATCATTTTCATGTTAGAAAACATGCTGTATTTCTATAATTCAGACTGTGAAGAATCATTTTGTTAGAAAACATGCTGTATTTCTATAATTCAGACTGAAGAATCATTTTAATGTTAGAAAACATGCTATATTTCTATAATTCAGACTGTGAAGAATCATTTTAATGTTAGAAAACATGCTGTATTTCTATAATTCAGACTGTGAAGAATCATTTTAATGTTAGAAAACATGCTGTATTTCTATAATTCAGACTGAAGAATCATTTTAATGTTAGAAAACATGCTGTATTTCTATAATTCAGACTGTGAAGAATCATTTTCATGTTAGAAAACATGCTGTATTTCTATAATTCAGACTGTGAAGAATCATTTTAATGTTAGAAAACATGCTGTATTTCTATAATTCAGACTGAAGAATCATTTTCATGTTAGAAAACATGCTGTATTTCTATAATTCAGACTGTGAAGAATCATTTTCATGTTAGAAAACATGCTGTATTTCTATAATTCAGACTGTGAAGAATCATTTTCATGTTAGAAAACATGCTGTATTTCTATAATTCAGACTCTGAAGAATCATTTTAATGTTAGAAAACATGCTGTATTTCTATAATTCAGACTGTGAAGAATCATTTTAATGTTAGAAAACATGCTGTATTTCTATAATTCAGACTGTGAAGAATCATTTTAATGTTAGAAAACATGCTGTATTTCTATAATTCAGACTGTGAAGAATCATTTTCATGTTAGAAAACATGCTGTATTTCTATAATTCAGACTGTGAAGAATCATTTTAATGTTAGAAAACATGCTGTATTTCTATAATTCAGACTGTGAAGAATCATTTTCATGTTAGAAAACATGCTGTATTTCTATAATTCAGACTGTGAAGAATCATTTTAATGTTAGAAAACATGCTGTATTTCTATAATTCAGACTGTGAAGAATCATTTTCATGTTAGAAAACATGCTGTATTTCTATAATTCAGACTCTGAAGAATCATTTTAATGTTAGAAAACATGCTGTATTTCTATAATTCAGACTGTGAAGAATCATTTTCATGTTAGAAAACATGCTGTATTTCTATAATTCAGACTGTGAAGAATCATTTTCATGTTAGAAAACCTGCTTTATTTCTATAATTCAGACTGAAGAATCATTTTAATGTTAGAAAACATGCTGTATTTCTATAATTCAGACTCTGAAGAATCATTTTAATGTTAGAAAACATGCTGTATTTCTATAATTCAGACTGTGAAGAATCATTTTAATGTTAGAAAACATACTGTATTTCTAACAGCATGTTTCTTTAGCTCTTCAGCTCAGCTCACTGTCATGTTTTTTTTCCTTTTAATGGTCAACTTTCATATGTTTAATGTTTTTAATTAATGTGACCATGAACTCTTTATCCCTGCTGTTACTTCAGAAATATTCATTATTTTAAGTGACAATATTTCACATCTTATTTTACAGAATACAACAGACATGTTTTTAACGAATGTGAGGAACATTCAACATTTTCAGACTGATGATACACTGCCTGGCCAAAAATAATATCCACCAAGAAAAATGTCACATACTGTACTAAAAAAGCACATAAGTATTAATCCTACCTTTATTTCATCTATATGTTTAAATTCCTTGACCATGAATACATAATATTAGCAATTGGATTCATCATATCTATTTTAGTTCAGTAGTTATTCACAGAAATCACATTTTTCGTCATGGCGTTTTTCTTCTGGATCTAGCTCCAAGGTTTTTGAAGACAAAATAAATCTGATCTCTCCAGATCCCACAGTATCTTGGTTTTATTTTGGCGTCTGTTGAAGGTCTATGTCTTTATTTGTTCCCTTGCTATGATGTAAATTCCAAGGATATCTAATTTTTCTTGTTTTGGATCAGAGAATCTGGAGTTTTGCTGTGATCCAGATCACTATTTGATATCTTGTAGAACCTGTTAGAAACTTGTCCTGTATTTTTTTTTTTAATGCCCTGACTATTTTTGGTGGAGTAATATGCACAAATGCAGAAAATGGTCCTATCTCGTAATGTAAAAGAATTATTTCAAAAATCCTGGATCCAGACGGTGATCTGGATCACTCCCAAATCCTAATCATTTGTTTCTTGTATCAATCTGGACATTTCCTGAAAATTTTATTGAAATCCATCAATAACTTTTTATGTTATGATGTTAACAGACAAACAGGAGCCTACAATAACACAAGCTCCTTGACTGAGGTCATGAGAAGAGGACTGAACAGCTGTGTAGCCTTAAGAAAATCACGAATCAGTAAGGCTAAGCAGAAAAAAAGGCTTCAGTTTGCTAGGGAGCATAAAGATTGGACTGTGGAGGACTGGAAGAAGGTCCTCCATTATCTCAATAACAGAAACATGGATTAACGAAGAGAAAGGTATGGACTTTGAATTAGAAGGATATAACCTTGTCTGTATGAACAGAGAAAACAAAGGTTATCAGCACTGTTCATTGCTGATAATATCAAATTCAAAGTGTTAAAGGACATATTTGTAGCAGTTGATAGCATGTTAGAATGCATTACGGTTGAAATTTATCTAAAGAAAAATTGTAATATCATATGCTGTATTTACAGAGCACCAGGTTCGAATTTGAACAACTTCATCACATATGCTGGAGATCTTTTCTCAAAAATTGGGCAGAAAAAAGGTTATATCTGTGGTGATACTAACATTGACTTACTAAACCCAAATAAACAGCTCACTGTGTATCAAATGTTAAAGCAGCACTACGGAAGATTCTCGCTTGACCGGAGAGAGAACTCAACTACCCATGAGCCCTAGCGCACACATACTGCCGTAAGGATACAGATCTGCTGGTCGCGTGCGTTTGTTTTGTAGGCGATTCACAGAAGCCAGGACTTTGCTCAAAAGTATTCTTCTGTCTTCAGCGGCTGTTTTGCAGGATGGATAACGACGAGGTAATGTATTTATTTTTGACTAAATGACAATGTTAAAAATCGCTCAGTTCAACTTGGTTTTATTACCGTGAAGTCGCCCCCGTCCTGTTGAAGCGATAAAGTGAATAAAAGTAAAGACAACGACGAGCTGGTGATATCACACACTTGAAATAGGTCTAAACAAAACTACATACTGGTACGTTCTCACGAATACTGTAAACGGATGGTAAACAATCAACAAGTACTTACAAGTCCAGCAATAACAGGGCCAAGTCGGCATCGGTCGGACATCCCTCCTCGTCTTTTATTTCACGCCAGCGAGTGAACACCGAACCAATGTTTAATCTGGCCTGAGCATTCAGCTTGTTTTTCTCTCGCTTTCTTTGTTTTGTATCCTCAAAATAAACTTTTATTTTTCTTGCGTTCTTTGCTGCCTCCGCCATGACTACAGCTCTGCGTTTGACTTTCGCCGAGACTTCCGTGTTTTAAACAAATCGGGAATCGGGGGAAGTGACGTATGCCGTAAAGCAGTCCAAATGTGTAGTTTTTAGTGTGGCAGGGTTCCCACCATCCACCTCAAAGTTACATAGCGCTAGTGAAAGCTATACAGACCACTGCAGAGCACGAAAGAGGTGTCATTCAACTCATTGTAAAGTGGTGGACCATGACGATGAATATCTAAGGACTATATTATGTTTGGAAAACTACATAGTGTTGGTTTAAAACCTGAAGGATGCTGTAACGTAAACAATTGATATGTTTGGTCTGTGAGACAGCAGGGGCCTGTACTACGAAGCTGGATTAGCTCTTAGAGAGATAACTTCCTGGATAAGTTTCGGATTTTCCGCACTACTAATGTGGATCTCTTTTCATCCAGACATGTTGCCCCGGTAACTGATGCTGAACGCCAAACCTGGTCCGGAGCAGGTTAAGTTCCAGGATAAGAGCTCACGGGGTGTGACAGACCGCCTGCTGACCAATCGGTTCTCTCAGGCGGGCATAAAAGATCGCACAGTCACCAATCTGCTGTCTTGGAAAATGGCTTGCCCATTTCTGCCAGAACCGGTGAATATCGGTGCGCGAATTGTGAGAGGAGCGCTTCGTCGGGAGCGTTTTTTTCGAGACAGAAGTAATCCGCTAAATTTACCTGAAGAAGTTCTGTACGAGAGGTACAGATTTTCACGGGAGGGACTAGTATACATCTGTGACCTGCTGGAGCCCAGTGTTGCCAAGTCCGCTTATTATAAGCGACTTTGGGCTTGCTTTTCCGTGAAGTCGCTTATTAATATGTGTAGTCGCGGGTCGCGGTTTTCTTGGGCTTGTTTCTAAAGTGTAGTTGCTTATTTGGGCTTGTTCCCAGTTCTGTAATAAGTTGTCAAGCAGATAATTTCAATATGTTTTTTAAATGTAGGATAGCTTGTCCTGCCTGTTACTTTGCCTGTTTTCTCTGCCCCCAACCCCCGCCAGTGCCGCCACACACTGTCAGACACACACAGAGGAGACAGCAGCGTCTGTTCCCACCCACATCCTGCTTCTAATTCGCTCTGATCCTGATGGCCTCGAGTACTCGCCAATCAGAGCAGATGTCAGAATGAGCAGCAAGGCAGTCTTATTTCCTGTTTTGGTAAACACACGTTGGAAAGTTAAACGAGAGCGCGACGACTGCTGACCATGCCAGGCCCTGGGACAAAGTGGGCGAAATACGGAAAGAAATATAACAAAGGCTGGGAGAAAGACAGCGGGGTAAAAGAATGGATTCAACCTGTGGTGGGAGATGACGCAAAAGTCCTGTGCAGAGTATGTAAAAGTGAAAAACGTGCACACCACGCGGACCTAAAACAACATGCTAGCACTGAAAAACACAAAAAAATTTAGCGCCATTCTCCACAATGAGACTGACAGACATTGGGTTTACGGTCTCCATGCAGAATGAGTCAAGGCAGAGAGCTGAGCTGAAGGTAGCCACCTACATAGCTTGCCACACATCCATTAAATCAGTGGACCACCTTGGGGAGTTAATTTGCTCAACTTTTGACAAAGACATGAAAATGCACAGGACAAAATGCACAGCATTAATTAACCATGCCATTGCTCCGTGTATGTTCTTGGAGCTTCAGAGGGATATTGGAGGTGCTGAATACTCCCTCGTTATCGATGAGAGCACAGACATTTCATCTGTCAAGCAGCTCTGTGTGGTAATCCGCTACTTCAGTAAGACACTGAACAAAGTTGTGTCCACCTTTCTGGGTCTGATAAACTTGGAGGGTGAAACAGCAGAGGCTATTGCCTCCACCCTGACCCGTTTTCTACAGAGCATTGGACTGGACATTAAAAATTGCATTGGTTTAGGGACAGATGGCTGCAGTGTCATGGTTGGAAAGAGAAATTCAGTGTACACTCACCTTCTCCAGAAAAACCCAAATCTCCAGCTGCTTAAGTGTGTGTGCCATTCCATACAGCTGTGTGTAAGCAAGGCAGTGGAGACACTCCCACGCAACCTGGAATACTTGGTCTCTCATTCCCACAACTGGTTTTCCCACAGTGCTCTTCGCCACCGCGAGTATGCAAAGACCTACAGCCTCATCAATCCTGGTGAAATGCCTTTGATGCTTGTACAAATGTCAGGTACACGGAGGCTTTCCATCTATGACTGCTGTTCTCGCATACTCAATCAGTGGGATGAGCTGAAGCTTCACTTTCAGCTAACCAAAGACCACCAGAGATGTTATGATGCTGAAATCCTGCACCAGATGTACAGTGATCCTGTGAACAAACTGTACCTGCTGTTTTTAATGCCCTTTCTACAAGAATTTAACAGGATCAACAAGCTGTTCCAGCAGGACAGGGGGAATCCATTCAAAATGTTGGAATGTCTGCTGATTTTCTTTCGCTCCCTCATCTCCAGAGTGGTGAGACCTGGAATGATCCCCACATCAGATGAACAACTACTTGTCATTGACATAACAGACCCCAGTGTTCTGTTACCTGTGGGTGCAATCAGTTATGGGGTCAACTTCATGATGGCATTGGATGAGGCAAGAATGGAGAGCACGGCTGAGAGAAATATGAAGAGCAGGTGCCGTGATTTCTTGGTGGAAGCAGCCAAACAAGTGCAACAGAGACTCCCGGCTAACATCCAGATATGGAAATCTATGGCTGTGTTCAGTCCGACTGTCATCCTCTCACAAACAAAACCGCAGCTCAGTTCACTCTTACTGCTCAAACTCTACTCAGGAGATCTCAGAGTATTTGAAAGACAGTATCAGTCTGTTGGATTCCTTTCATGGACCAACAAAGAGGACAGCCAGGCTGAGGCCTTCTGGGTTGAAGTGTTGAACTATAAGGACAGCAGTGGAGACAGCGCTTTCTAAGAACTTGCCCTCTTTTGTCTCTCATTGCTGGCAATGCCTCTGAGCAATGCAGATGTGGAAAGAGTTTTCTCACAAATGAGCCTAGTGAAGTCAAAACTCAGAAACAGAATGGGACAGGAGACCCTCAGCAACATACTGCACATTAAATATGGACTGAGAAAAAATGGCATGTGTTGCAAAGACTTTGTGCCGACCAAAGAGATGATCCAGTGCTTCAACTGTTGCATGTACGTGAGTGGAGCATCAGAGACGCCGGATGCAGATGAAGACAGTGAAGATGAATATTAAGGTATGCACTGTTACTGTATCTATTTTTTAAATGAAAGTCAGGTTATGATGTTAAGAAGAGAAGTGTTTCTGTTTTTTATTTTCTCATTTGATATTCTTACCTCTTCTGTCTACAGCACAAGCCCTGGCCTCTACACAAGAAGGAAACTGTCTACCCTGTACCCATCCCACGGAGTCGTAAGCTTCTATGCCACTTTAACATTTGACTTTGATTGACCCTCTTTGGGTCATCCCCCCCCCCCCCCCCTTCTCAACTACACAAATGGACAAATGGATGGTTCAATTGTTATTTCCCACACATTTTTATGTTTGTTTTTATTATTTGTATGGTTTTATTATTTATTATTTTGTATGTGGGCCATCAGTAATGTCTTGATATGGAAGTGAAACATGCTGAAAGAAAGATATTTCATTTATTTATTATATATATCATAGCTTTAGTTTGGACAATTTTCTATTCTTATTTTTATACGTTTAATTTGCACTTTACTACCTGAGCAACTTTCAATATAAGGTTAGTGATAGTCTTTATGTTCAGAATGAGGATAAAGTGTCATGAATGTAATGATGACTATGTTTTAGACCAAGCCTCATCCTCACCTGTTGAAAAGGTGATGATTTTGTTTTCTTACAGTAAAGAATGTGAAAAGATGGTGTAAAGATGGACCTGAAACATGCTGAAAGAAAGATATTTCATTTATTTATGTCATAGCTTCAGTTTGGACATTTTTTTGTTCTTATTTTTAATACATTTAATTTGCACTTCACTACCTGAGCAACTTGAAATATAAGGTTAGTGTTATTCTTTTTGTTCAGTATGAGGATAAAGTGTCATGAATGTAATGATAAATATGTTTTAGACCAAGCCTCATCCTCACCTGTTGAAAAGGTGTTGATTTTGTTTTCTTACAGTAAAGAATGTGAAAAGCTGGTTTAACTCCCTCTTGTGGTCATTATCATGAAGCTCAGGAGAAGAAAAATAAATTGTACCATCGGTACAATTTTCCAAAACTACCCAGAGTTCATCAATCTGTCCATTTGAATGTACCCTGGCAATCTATCCCATAGTTTTTCTCTCCACAGAACCTGGGGGGCGTGGGCTCCATTAAAAAGGTTGCTTGTTTTGGGCTTGTTTTTAAATGCCTGGTTGCTTATTTGTTTCACGAGATCTGGCAACACTGCTGGAGCCATACGTGGCAAATATCACACATCGCAGTCGGGCACTCACAGTTCCTCAGATCAGATTTTTTGCGAGCGGTGAGTATTCTTATTGACTGTCATGATGAGGATATGTTCATGTTATTTGACAGTGATAATGTGGCTCACAAGACAAGACTGGAGGAGACCTAAGTTTTCCAGCGAGCGCTTGCGGGTAGACATTCATTACTCGCTGAAATTAGTGAATTCTTTATTGACATTTAAAAAAAAAAAAGCATTAATGTAGGCTATTCATACAACTCTCCCCTAAAAAACCTCGGTTCTTTCATGTATGCAGTCGGGGATGCTGAGAACCTCAGCAAGAACACCTGCTGCAAAGCAGTTCATAAAGCTGCCAGGGCGCTGACAACTTTATTGAACATGTTTGTGGTGTTCCCTGGACATCTGTCTCTTCACGCCATCAAAGAGGGGTTTTATGCACTTGCAGGTTGGTTCCTCGCCGGTCCACATCTTTTGCTTGTATGTTCGCAGTTGGCTATCTCATGGTGAATATCATTGTATTTTCTCAGGCTTCCCCAGAGTGATCGGTGCCATAGACTGCACCCATGTTCCTATCACAGCCAGTCTGGGGCCAAATGAGCCAGACTATGTGAATAGGAAAAATATCCACTCCCTCAATATTCAGGTAAAGTCTTCTAAATAATGCACTATGGTCATTTTGAAAATATGAATGTGATTTTCCAGGTCAAACAACTCAAATGATTATTTCGTTTCTATAAATGTAGAGTATTTATTAGTATGTTGACCATGATGTTTTAGCCTAAATAATGGACACATAGAAAAATCGTTCTTGTCAGTATTTTTATGTTATTTCTGTCATTTGTGTTACCATACTTTTGGTTACAATCACAGGATTCATGAATGCTATAAAATTAATCTAAAGGCACATATCACAACATCTGAAGACTGCTGACAAAACTCCATGAAATAAAACAGTAACTTGTTTAATTCAAACTATTTGACATTATTTCTCAATGTCAGTGATAACGTTTGATCCAAGGATGTTTACTTCTGATAAAAGACAACACATACTGATAATTGTACTGAACTTTAATATGGATAAAGTCCTTTTTCACATTTTAAGCAATTTGTGTATCTGTAGGGCCATGTTTTTCACCGTATGGAGAGAATTACACTAGAATTGCAGTTCACAAAAAAATATGTTAACGGACCACATTGCATTTTCATGTGGCTCGTCAGTCATTAAAAATGTTTAAAGGCTACTTCCCCAAATGTGTCTGCAGATGGCATGTGACCATCAGATGATGATCACTAGCCTTGAGGCGAAGTGGCCGGGATCCGTGCACGACTCCCGCATTTTCCACGAGTCGGAACTGTACAGGAAACTCGAGCAGGGTAAAACAGTTGACACTCAATTCATTCTAACATGCTAAACTGCATTCTCAGCTCCTCATACAAACTCTTCCTCTTCATCTGCAGGGCAGTTCAGTGGTGTGCTCGTGGGGGACAGGGGGTATACCTGCCAAAGTTACCTAATGACGCCCTATCCTGACCCTAGTGCTGGGCCCCAGACTCAATTCAACGTGGCCCTGGCAAGAACCAGGGTCAGGATAGAAATGACCTTTGGTGTCATGAAGGCCCGATTCACATGCCTCCGTGGGCTCAGGATGGCTCCAGATCGGGCCTGCAAAGTTATCGCCGCGTGCACAGTCCTCCACAATATTGCAACAATTGGGAGGGAAAGGGGGCCTGCTGCTGACCAGCTCCCCCCTGATGTGGTGGACCCCATCACCCTCGACTTCCCCACAGGGAGGGCTGTCCAGGCAGCTATAACAGAACAATTTTTTACATAGGCACAGGAAACGTGGTTTTGGTTTATTTGAATTTTTTTATTCAATTCATTTGGCTTGTTCTCATTTATTCATTTTGATGTGTTCTTGGATCCTCGCGTTCCTGCAAAAAAAAGGAAAAAAATTAGTTTATTCCACACATCTACTTATTTATGGGCTTCAGAGTTGCAAGCTAGTAGCCTACATTAATCAGCTAACAGAGTCCACTGAGTGTATGGCTGCTGTTTTTTCTGTACAAGGAGATGTTTTTGCATAGTACTGCCAAGTGCACTGCTGTATTGCTGCATCAACTACACTCTTAAATTAATTTGCATGTCAGACCTAAGACTGTTCCCCTTGGTAGCTGATCAGTGCTAATTTGTATTGTCTTCTGTTTACACAATAAAATGCATTGCCTTCTTTTCGTTTTCCAGTTTCTCAATCTGTAGCTGTAATTTATTGATCTGCAGTCTTGTCTTCTTTATTTTGAGTTTTTTATATTCCATGTCGAGCTCCATCCTCCTTTTATATAAAGCCCTCACAGAGTCTGCCCCAGGCTGGAAGCATCAGACACATCATGAAGCAACTTCACTGTCAATTGCTCCTTCACATTAGTTACTTTAAATTAGGGGTGGGCAACTAAATCACCAAGAGGGCCACTTAAAACCATTTTTCCAGTGTAAGGGCAGCACTGCAACAAATTACTGAAAACTCTCAATGAGGAAAAATACTGTTCATGTGAAAACAGTCATACAAATATTCATATCTTAAATCGCATTGACAAATGATTATGCATAGCTAAATTAACTTGACATAAAATTAAAGAAAATGTAGCCGGTGTGCACAGATTTATGCCAATTAAGCTATTTTTAAATATATGAAACAATGAGTGCTTTCCCATTTTATAGGAAAGTATAATTTACCCCTGCTACATTTTTATATATTATTGATTTTTTCTTAATATAATGCTGTAATGCTTAATGACAGACATGAAGAGACACTATTCTAGCAGCTCTTCATTAACTTTGCAAAAGGAAAAAAAAAAAACACTGCTGATTCTTTGAAAATAATATTGGGCCGCATGTAGTGAGGTGGAGGGCCGCATATGGACCCCGGGCCATCAGTTGCCTACCCCTGCTTTAAATTGTTCCAGTTTCAAAGAGTATAGCCATGTCACTTAGATATGACAGAGTGGATTACATTTGGTGTTTCCCTGGTCCTGGCCTGTCTGGAGGTGGAGGCCACTGGCTCAGGGACTGGTGGATTTGTCTCTTCCTGTAAAACATGCATAATTCAAACACTTTGGTCCAGAGAGCAGGCCCCCACCACCTGTGAAATTTAACCACTGATGAGTGATTGCCACAATCTCCCCACCACTGTGAGAACCAGTTTCAAAGAAAAATGACTAAGTTACCGGCCATGGCCTCTCTGAGCATGCAGAGTGTTTCTTCCTCTATGGCCTCCACCTATGTAACAGGGCAGAAATGTTTTAAGAACTGACTAAATCACCAACAACCGCAAGTGAATAATGGAAAACACTCTGCCAGGTGGAAATTGCCATTACCTCTGTACAGGGCGATGTTTGCTTGGGTGGAGGTTGCAGCGTCAGGGTAATTGTGTCGCTGTCAACTGGGGAGAAAATGCATTATTATAGTCTCCTACTCAGCAAAAAAACCCTGTTGAGTGATTTTGCTATATAAGCAGGCCACTGGATTTCCTTTGCCTCACCATGTACAAATGAGGCGCTCTGCGAGCTACCTCCACCAGGGTCTGATAAGACCCCACCCTGAATGCCCTCTGTAATGGGGCGACCGCTGTTGAATGACAGGGCCAGCTCCTCAGCCGGAGTGAAGTCCTCCAGCGCGGGACCTCCCCCTGTCTTTTTCACCCCAGATGTTTTCTTATGGGCTGTGAACCAACAATATGTTATTGATCATCATAACTGAGACATTGTCAGGGAAAAGTAGAAATGTGTGCAAATGGAATCTTTCATACTGACCACTTTGTAGGATGTTTTTATATTTATTTCTGATTTGCTCCCACGTCCTTTTTTCCCCACCGCTATTGCATCTGCAATACAAATTGCCTATAATGAGCGTTTTCCTTGGGATTTGTAGGAAAGTAGACTTTTTCTAATTATGAGGTCGGATATGATGCTGATCACACACACACTGACAATGAATGAACAAGGACCTAACTGGCCGTCTCATCACATAATGACATACAGTCATGGAAAAAATTATTAGACCACCCTTGTTTTCTTCAATTTCTTGTTCATTCTAATATCTGGTACCACTAAACGTATAATACAATGAACACAACAAAAAATGCAGCTGGTCACATAATACTTTATGTCCTATTTGACATTCTTAAGCTTAATTGATTCCCAGGGTATATAAGAGGCCATTTCATGTCACAAGCAGCACTGCACATGCAAAGGCCTAGAGTGGTTTCCTGCTTACATTCAAGCCGTAGCACAACTCAGAAGTTGTCAGCTCTCACATAATGCCTAAAACAAAAGAATTATGTGAAGCCACAAAGGCAGCCATCTTGGCACTGCTGGAAATTGGCATGAGTGAGAGACAGGTAGCGAAAAAACTGAAGATCTCCAAGACAGCCGTTCATTACAACAACAAAAAACAAGCTGAACATGGCACTACCAAATTGCTACCTGGCCGTGGCAGACGTCTTTCTACCCCACGAGATGACCGTGCACTCATCCGTTCCTGTGTCAGGAATCGTCGTCAGACCTCCAGGGACCTTAAAAATGAGTGGGCACTGTCGAGAAATGTGACTTGTTCAGCAAGGACAGTTCGAAACCGACTTGTTGAAGCTGGTTTGAAGTCACACAGAGCACGCAAGAAGCCCTTCATCAATGAAAGGCAGAGGAAGGCCGGTTACTCTTTGCTCGAGACCACAAGGATTGGACTGTTGATGATTGGGCTAAGGTTCTCTTCAGTGATGAATCCAATTTTGAATTGATGCCCACTCCAGCCAACTTACTGGTTAGGAGGAAGCCTGGAGAAGCTTACAACCCAGACTGTCTTGCCCTACAGTAAAACATGGGGTGGATCAGTCATGATCTGGGGTTGTTTCAGTCTGAGTGGAACAGGGCAAATGCAATTGTGTGAAGGCCGAATGAACCAGGTCATGTACAGGACTACCCTTGAAAACAGTCTTCTTCCATCAGCTGGAAAACTCTTTCCTGCCTCGAATGACTGGATTTTCCAACAAGACAATGCCCCTTGCCACACGGCAAGGTCAGTTCTGGATGGAGAACCACAACATTCGCACCATGCCTTGGCCTGCTCAATCACCAGATCTTAATCCAATTGAAAACCTGTGGAAAATCATCAAACTCAAAATGGAGAACCACAAGCCCAAAAACAAAGAAAATTTGTTTGAATTTGTCCAACAGGAATGGGCTGCTGTGACAGCAGAACAATGTCAGAAGCTGGTGGAGAGCATGCCAAGACGCATGGCTGCAGTCATCAAAAACAATGGTTATGCAATCAAGTATTAACTCTTGTGTGTATCATGTGTTTAAAGCAAACAGAAAAGAAAACATGGAATGCTTAAAAGTAGTGTTTTTGGCGGTACAATGCCATAGCTATTGATGTAAGAATTTAAGTAATTTTGGTTATTATCAAGAAAACCATGGAAAATGAATAGTTCTTAGTTCTTAAATTAAACTCTCATGAGCTATTTTTGTTGTTATCATTATAATTGTCCAAACAAATGTACCTTTAGTTGAGCCAGGCATTAAAATTAACAAGAAATTGAAGAAAACAAGGGTGGTCTAATAATTTTTTCCATGACTGTAGGTCTATTAATATCAGCATTTTGGAAACTTGCGCATTCACAGAGTCGGCGATTTTTTGCCAGCTATCCCTGCGGCTTCTCGCGGCCACAGCCGTGTTGCTCCTGGCCTGGATTATACTAAGGTACTCCTCGTATTTTTTAAGGATAATCTGCTGCTCCTCCGCTGTAAAATACACTGCTCTCCTCTCCATTGTGGAAAATGCTGCAGGGGCCGCTAACCACGCCCATTTTATGTGAGCGCGCACAGATCCCAGCCGAATTCACTTATCGAGTTGACAACGAGCCTCCTAGTACAGCAGATCTGGATGACGGAGATCCGGTGAAGTTTAGCGAGATGTGGCAGAGTTATCCTGGATGACTTAATCCAGCTTCGTAGTACAGGCCCCAGGAAGGAGCAAATGTACCAAAACAATGATTGTGACTGAAGTGAGGGTGCAGACATGTGAGATAGCAGCATTCCATCCCACTAACTGCAGAGAACCAACAAAGGATCGGACAGTGAAGGACACAAATGGACACTAAAAGACACTGAAGAATTATGCCATATTTCTGTAAATGGAATAAAAATGTACAATAATCTGATGATATATGAAAAAGAGGAGACTAAATACTGAGGAAATGGGGACGGGACTAGATAAGCATTGCTTCTCCCGTCTTCCCTTTCAGACATGTTAAATGTGATCATCTATAAACAATGTGTGATGTTGTGTAAGTGTGCTAACATGACCGAAATAAATCAATTCAATTCAATTCAAGTGGTCTGATGAGTCCAGATTGACCCTGTTCCAGAGTAATGGGAGCATCAGGGTAAGAAGAGAGCAGGTGAAGTGATGCACCCCTCATGCCTAGTCCCTGGGCTGTTTGTTTCTTATAAAGCTAAAGGCGGCCGCTCTGTCCCGATAAGAGAGCCCTGCAGGAGAGAAATGACGTCGCAGAGCTATAACACACAGAGTGAGCCATCGAGCAGGTGAAAAAGAGAAACTTAGTTTCACCATCGGCTCTGATGTTTGTTAGTTTATCTGAGAACAGCAGACAGGAGCAGACTGTTTACTGCCTCACAGAAACATCATGTAGAGCTGAAATGCACAGAGATGAAATGGCAGCAGTGGAGCAGCAGTGATCTGTTCATTATTAAAGCTCAGAAACACGTCTGTATGAACGCTGTGGCACGGCCCTCCCCCTCAGCTCCCGTCAGGGGTTAAATAAAGTTTTATATGATGGAGTAGCCTACAGGGAGGGCTGGTGATGGTCGCTATAGCAGTGAATCATATTCACATATCTCTCACTGCTAGAAAAAAATTGCATTAGTCTTTCCAACGCTGCCACCAGACACAGTGCTCAGCTGTAAAGATAATGCAGACAAGGGAAAAAAAAAAAAAAAAAGCTCAGAAACACGTCTGTATGAACGCTGACTGTGATTATTTGTCTGATTTTTAAGAAGAGTCGTTAAAAGCTGCTTTCAGCATGAATATTCCAATAAATGAATAAAAACATTTGACAATCCCTGTCCTGAAAACTGTTGATTCTGCCTGATAAATTCCATTAAAGATGTTGGTGTAGTGTCAATAAAGTTGATCAGATATTATAATCCAAACAGGATAAAGACGTTTGATTCATGTTCTTTGTTTTGTCTCATATTCTGTGCCTAATGGAGTTTCCAGTCAATCACTTCATTGACCTCTCTCTTTCTCTGGTCACTGCCCTGTTTCTGTCCTAATGAACAATAATCATCTCTTTATATTAACCTCTGATTGTGTTCTGGACCAACATGAAGTTACTAAAATTAAAAACTCAATTGGATAGAGTTCATGTGTAAATGCTGTGTGTTTATGGAAAGCCCTTTAACATTTAAAAGCTAAACTAGTGTAGTTTCTCACTGGTTGATGTGTTGATGTGTACATGCAGTTGATGAAGGAAGCTTCGCCGACATGAACTTGTTTGCGTATAAAAGAAGTTTATTACAAAATCAAGCGTCTGAGCCAGGCACTCCAGACTGCCTGACTGAGGTTCACAGCCAAAAAGAACCTCCCGAGAAGGGAAAATGGACATGTATATATATCCTGACACAGTCTTTGATGTATACAGACAAATGGACTCTCAGCAGACCAGAACATCTGACATAAATTACCAATGTTGACACGGGAGCCTGAAGTGATGGCCTTTAACCCCTGGTACTGAGTTCATGGGTTTAAGCTTTCAGCTGTTTACCTTTAGCACAAGAGTCTGTTTTTTGTTAAGGAAAAACAAATGACGACAGTTCTTCACTGAGCATTTTGGTCATAACATCTTAAGTGACACTAGGCCAACTTCAGTCTTCTCCTGGGTCAACATCAGCCACAAGACACTTCATATTCCCCCCTTCGAGACTACAAAGTCTCGAAACAGGACTAAATATATATATATGGGTAGAAACTTAAAATACCAGCAATAATGTGTCCTTCTGCGGCTAATCTTAACAAATTGATGTGAGAGCGAAAAACCTGTCAGTAACCATTACTTTTATGTATTCCAGCAATATCTTTAGACAGGAAAATTCTCTCACGATCCCTCTGCCTTAGGCGATCACATTACAGTTCCAGTTAAGTACTAGCCACTTCAAGTTAAAGGAGGATTTTATAGATAAATGTGTGGATTATATGTATGTATATATGTATATATAGGAAACCCTAGTAAATAAAATTAAAATGATGTCCAAATCTAGGCTAGTCGACCCATCGTACCTATCAATGGACCTTGCCCTGCCTACCATTATTTCCCTAACCGGAAAAAGAAACAAAACAACTGAAGTCCCATTACAAACAACATCAATATCACACATAATACACACTTTAACAGAATCAACGTTGCATAAATTCACATTAAGAAAGACTTTCACATTCACTGGCTAATGCTTCGTCACTTCCTGTTTCACAGTGCAGTGCTCTTTGTAGTGTGTTGTCTCTGTTGAGCTAACGCTAACTTTAACTGACTAATATCTGCCATCTGAGCTTATCATTGTTTTGATTGATTACGATCTACGTTCGATCGAACGTACTAAGGTCTACTGTAACCACTCTAGCTTCTCTCAAGCGGTCATTTAGTTTTATTTTCTTCTGCTTAGCATAGCTTAGCTTAGCTCTTAGCATGGCTTCTCCCTCCGCTCCTGCTCTGTCCTGTCCGATGTGCCAGATGTTTAGCTACTCCTCGTCCTCCTTTACTGATAGCGGTATTTGTCAGAAGTGTAGCTTATTCCTAGATTTGGAGGCGAGGGTGTCTGATCTGGAGAAGCGGCTCTGCGCCGGATCAAAGCCACTTACGTAGCCATAGCGAGCAGGCAGGGCGTAGCTAGCGGTGCAGGCACGCTAAGCGCTAAGCGTTAGCTTAGCCTCCCCGGCTAGTAATGGCTGGGTCACTGTCATGGCAAGCATAGCCATAAGTCGAAGACCCACTCGGTACTCCACCATGCGGTTCACGTTTACAACAGGTTTTCTCTCCTCGGTGATGGTGGTCACCCGCCCACAGGCGGAGAAACACTGATAATTGGCGACTCCATAGTCAGAAAGCGTGAAGATAGCGAAGTCAGCGGGCATAGTTAGGTGTATCCCAGGGCCAGAGCGGGCGACATTGAGGCAAATTTGAAGTTGCTGGCAAAGAGTAACGTAAGTTTGCTAGAATAGTCCTCCATGTCACGAATGACTCGGCGTCGCCAGTCGGAAGTTACCAAATTAAACATTGAATCAGTGTGCTCTTTTGCAAAGAAAATGTCGGACTCCGTAATTTTCTCTGGCCCCTTGCCCAATCTGACCAGTGATGATATGTATAGCCGCATGTCATCATTCAACCGCTGGCTATCGAGGTGGTGTCCAGCAAATGATGTGGGCTTCATTGACAATTGGTCAACCTTCTGGAGAAAACCTGGCCTGATAGGAAGAGATGGCATCCATCCTACTCTGGCTGGTGCATCTCTCCTATCAAAAAACATGGCAGAGTCACACTTATGACCTCTCAGAGATGAGACCATGTTGCAGAGCTGCAGTCCTCCACGCTCCTCTGCGCTTGCTCTAGGACAGTTTTCCTGCCATTACTGTTATGACAGCTGTTTTAATCACTTAGATAACTGCTATGGCTTTTGTAATAGTGATAAACATTATTCCATAGAGACTGTGTCAGTCCCCCGACCCAAAGCTCACTTAGATATTAACTCAAAAACAAATAAAAGAGGTGTCAACCATAGAAATCTGATTAAAATAAAACCTTCAAATGTAGTGGCTTTAAAACATCAGAGAATCAGATGTGGTCTCTTAAATATTAGATCACTGAGGTCCAAATCTTTACTGGTGAATGACCTTATAACAGAAAATCAGATTAATTTATTCTGTCTAACTGAGACATGGCTACGAGAAGAGGAATATGTCAGTTTAAATGAATCCACTCCCCCCAGTCATTCAAATATTCATATACCACGCGACACAGGCCGTGGTGGTGGTGTAGCAGCTATTTATCATTCCTGTCTCCAAATCAATCACAGACCAAAGGCTAAGTATACTTCTTTTAAAAAGACTTACTCTAAATTTATCTCATACTGATTCAAAAACTGGCCAGACAGTCCTGTTTGTGATAATTTACCGTCCTCCAGGCCCATACTCTGAATTCTTATCAGAATTCTCTGAGTACATATCAAACTTAGTCCTTAGCTCTGATAAAATAATCATTGTAGGTGATTTTAATATCCATGTCGACAAAGAGAGTGATAGTCTTAGCTCAGCTTTTATGTCATTAATAGATTCAGTTGGCTTTATTCAGTCTGTTAATGAAGCTACCCATCATTTTAATCACACTCTTGAAAGACTGCTCCACTGAGAACAAACAACCTTGGGTGACAGCCCCTTGGCAATTCAGATAAAACCGTAAACTTAAAAAACAACCCCGAGAAGTATGATAAAGAGAGGAAGAGAGCAGTAATAACTACATGAGAGCCTTAAAAAGAGCTGCCTACTACTCCTCACTTATTGAAAAATAAAACAACCCTCTACTCCTCACTCTATCAGCAAGCCAGGCTTCTTTCACAGAGTCAGAGCTCTATTGAGCCTGTGATTCCTCTAGCCCTGAGCTGTGAGGACTTTATGAACTTTTTTAGCTGATCAGCTAGGTGACTTCCTTCAAGACAATAGCCTGCTTGAGGACTTTCAGTCAGGATTTAGAGCTCATCACAGCACAGAGACTGCTCTAGTTAAAGTAACCAATGATCTACTTTCAGCTTCAGATGAAGGACTGCTCTCTGTTCTTGTTTTGTTAGATCTTAGTGCAGCTTTCGACACCATTGATCATGATGTTCTTATACAGAGATTAGAGATGTTACTTGGGATTACAGGGACTGCCTTAAATTGGTTTAAGTCCTACTTATCTAATAGATATCAGTTTGTACACGTGAACAACAAGTCCTCTGTGTACACTAAAGTAAGTTATGGGGTTCCTCAAGGTTCGGTGCTAGGTCCAATTCTCTTCTCTATATATATGCTTCCCCTTGGTGAAATCATGAGGAAATACTCTGTTAATTTTCACTGCTACGCTGATGATACACAGCTTTATGTATCACTGAAGCCAGGTGAGACAAACCAGTTAGATAAACTAGATGCCTGTTTAAAGGACATCAGATCCTGGATGGCCAGAAATTTTCTTCTTCTTAACTCAGACAAGACAGAGGTTATTGTGCTAGGTATCTATATTTTACTACCACATAGGCATGAGGTCCCTCTGAAAATGGGATGTCACATCTCAAGAGGCCTTTAACACATTTATATTTAACGGAGACAAATATGGTTGGGATGCACTTGTGGTCTGGGCACCCATGAGTTCGTCACTACCATAAATTCTTATTTTCAGTAAGAATATCTAAGATTATACTTCTAGAAAATGATCACCACAACCATTCAGACATGAGGACCCTCCTGAAAATGAGATGTAGCATCTCAAGAGGCTAACCTCTAATAAATCAGACGACAGGTCTATGGTACATGAACCTGTCCCTAACTTTAGTTACCATTCTAGTCCACTTGTCTCCTCTTACCTCCCTTCTTTTGCCCTCACACCCGACACAGCATGGTGTGGATTTGCTGTTCATCATGAGACTGGGATCCACATTCAAGATTTCCTGCTGCTTAACAGAAGGTTTTTTCTTGCCGCCATGATGGAGGGATCCATGATTGGCTATATGGATTCATGTTGGGTGTTGGATGTATATATTTGTATATATATGTATATGTGTATTTTATATGTATATATGTATCTATGCAAATATGTGTATCCATAAAATGAAGAGCTTTATGCTCTATTGTAAAGTGTCTTGAGATAACACTTGTTATGAATTGGCGCTATACAAATAACGATTGATTGATTGATTGATTGACTTTCAGATGGTCCCTCCTTTGCATTGCCGTGATGTCCTCTTAGTGAGTCCAGTTGTCCTTATGTCCATGTTCAGGTTTTCTCATTACATTGTTTTTGTCCATGTTTGTTCATTGTCCATTCAGAATCTGGAGGTCTCTGAGCGATAAACCACCTCCTGTGTCATTCTGAAAGGGGACAAAGAAAACACCAGCCAGTATCTTGCAAACTTGGATACAATTACAACATTGAAAGTATATTGTGAATAAGAAATAATCAGAACATGATATTACATTTCCCTTATACGTAGGCTATCCCACAAAAACGCTCTATGACACAAGAAGAAAGATTAGAATACATGTGTCATTACAATGGATATTGGTCAAGTAATTCACTTTCTATAACTACTATTAAGATTTGATTACCACAGCTCCCATAGGTCCCACTCTTCTTTGACCAAGAATTAGTAGACCATCCAGCAACATTCCCTCTTTACAATAAAACCCTCTTATGTACCCTTACAGACACCTTCTTTCTTCTCTCAATCATCCCCTACTTACTTAATCAATCAAAAACTCTCACTTGTTTTAAACCATCATTCATTAATCTGTGAGCAAGAAATCACATTAACCTAAAGTTAATGGAGTGAATCCTTTTGCTCTCTTCAAAAACACATCCTTATTGTATCGTCTCACATTCCTCTTCAGCCCACATCTACTTTATTCTATTTCAGCAACCTGTCATTTACATGTTCACCTGCGTTTTCTACACACCCACCGTTTTATCCACAAACTCTTTCTCTATTATTTGAAGATATCTGATCAGTAATGAACATCTGCTTCTGACCTCATGACACAATAACTTGGCATCAGACTGAGCACCCCTGTGCTAAAAATCAGTCCACTACAACTAGCATGTATTTCTTGCATTTTACCTGGTTTTAGCATTGGACCTGCTAGGGTTGGGATGTGGCAAGGAGGAACCATTACACTCCTCGAACATTAATATTTACATTGATAGCACACCTTCTTCACTTCCTCCTGACCTGTAACAGTCATAAGCATAGTAGCCTTGCTGTCCACACTCATAGCACACTTCCACAGACTGTTGGTAGTTTGGATCCCATGTTCTTCCTTCATCTCTTCCTCTCCATGTCTGCGGCTGTTCAAACACTGGCTGTGAATAAGGCATAGTGTGGTCTCCTGGTGTCAGCTGCGAATGTGATGGCGATTGGTATGCTTGAGATTGATTCTGCATAACCACAGCTTGTGTCCTCTCCTTCTTGCTATCCACCAACTGTATTTGATTGAGTTTTCTAAGGACCTCCTGATCTTGTTCTTTCTGATCATGCTCCTTTTTCCTATATAACTCAACATGATGTGCTATATGATCTGTGTATACAGCTTTTGTCATGCTTCCAAGACCAACCACTTCTGCCAATTTGCTCCTCACTGGTAAAGGCAGCCCCATCTGTATTTTAGCACGCAGAATTGACTGCTCCATCTGGTTGATTTCAGGATCATTTCCCGTGATGCTTCTCCACACCTGATGAGCCCTAGACACATAAGCTCTCGGGTTCTCCTCTGGCCCCACTGGCTCAATGAAAATATTGTTCGGATGAACATTTGTTGGAAATGTATCTTTCAGTGCTTTCCACATCCGACCCCTGCTAGCAGCAAAGAGCTCCGGGTCATTCACTGCAGTTTTTATATTACGGTTAAGGCAGGCTTTTGTCAAAATCTCTTCCATAGCTGGGACACCTAAGAGGCTAGCTAAGAGTCTCTTAATATCCCCCATAGCAGGTTGCCATCCCACCATAAACTCTTCTAACTTTGAGATCCATGGATGTGCTCCATCCTGAAGTGTAGGTCATTTATCAAGAATGTCTGACATATCTGTGCTTTGTAAAGGTTTATACTCCAAATTCTGTCCTCGTACGATTACTGGACACATCTTACCAGATCCCTTTTTCTCTGCCTTAGCTAACACCCTTCTGACTGCTGGGTCATATCCCCCAACAGCTTCATCCGGTTCACTGTCACTGTCATCTTCCATCTCTATCCATCTGTACCTCTGTCCACCCCGGTTTACTGAATGTGCCATTGTCTTTTTACTTGTGGAGTTTGTATACATCTTTATAGTTGTTTCAGATGTCCCTGTCTCTATTATTTGCTCCTCATCATCTTTGATGTGATAATTACCGTCCTGTGTAATCACTGGGAGCTGGGGATAGACATCTGCACATTTTACCTCCTTCTCATAAGGTGGAGGCCCCCTATTTGAAGTGATATGGGAAAAAGGTGAGTTTACTTTTCCCATTAGTTTTTCTGTTTCCCTTGTATTTTTGTTTATATCTGCAACACACTGTTCTTTTCTATCTTTTTTGGTTTTTAACAATTTTTGCCCCTCTTGCTCAAATAACTGCAGAATCCCAAGTTCTGTCTGCCTCTTCTCTTTGCGTTTCTGTCCTTTTTTTTACCTTTCTTTTGCCCTGGTTTATACGTGGACACGAGCACCTGTAGTGTTTTAACTACGTCTGGGTTAAGAGTCCCTTCCACTGGCCAGGGCCGGTCAATGTCAGGCCAACGCTTACTCCACTTTTTGGACATCTCTGCAATCCCTTTAATGAGGGGATTGTTCTTTTGAACCACTTCAACTGGTGTAATAGTTTTTAAGATTTTAGCATCCATTTTTGACTTCAGCATTTTCAATTCTCTTATATACGTCGTATAAACTCTAATTAGTCAAAAGGTTACCAATAAAATACGACAACCCTACTCATTCATCACAGACAAAATAAATTTGCCAACCAAAGATGAAAACTATTAATTAAATGCTCTACCTGATCAGTCTGTTGCCAAGCTTCCCTTCTTAATAAGTACAAATGTAAAGCAGACACGCCTCACTGATTCACACAAAGAAATGATACACACCAGCAAGCTAAATATACCTCAGTTTAAATGGTTGCATGCTCAAATCAGTGAAGGCAATCACACATATAAAGAGTTCATGGATAAAACTGTACTGGCCTGTTCAAATGACGACAGGTCCTGGTGACTTTTTCATCCGCCAGCCCCCCTTTGGTGTGAAGCACAGCCAATTCTCCTCCTCTGTTCTCCAAATTCAGATGTATGTCATCTTCTCCAGCTCATATACATAATAATTGGATAGAGGAAAGGAAAAACAAAACAAAATGAATCACTCATCATTTCCCAAGTCTTTTTTAAAAAATCCCAATAAACAAATTGAAATATGTACGCATTAATCGCCAACTTTGGTTAGTCTGTTTATGTTTCCAACCAAACTCCAGCAAGGCTATTACAGTCATTATACATTAGCAAAGTGGTATATTTCCAATTATTAGACATATTATATTCTTAATATGTTATTGTCCTGAATTTTATTGATTATTCCTAGAAACTCTAAACATTAAAGCTGTAGGGTTTGATCCTCCTGCCTCTGTGCCCAGTAGATAGGGTCAAATTTCACTGCAGCTGCAGGACACCCTCACTCTCTATTCAAGCACACACACATACGCACACACACAGAGCTCCTCAAACACACACATGTAGGTACGCACAGACACGCACACACACAGCTCCAGCACTCGTCTCCTCCCAGAGAACTCCAAGTTATTTCTTCCCTACTGAAAGGAAGGCATTTAGTCTTAAATTACTCTATCTGTCCCTAACTTAACTTTTAACATTTAATCCTTCTTTTAGTCAACTTACTCGCTTTTCCTTGAAGCATGCTTATTGTCTTTTTCCTTTAAATGTCATTTAACGTTTTCTTCTTCTTCTGTCATCTGTTTTAGTTGACCAATGTAAACTTTTCTTATTACTTCTTTCTCTGTTTTTCTCTTATTTCCTTTCTTATTTCTTCTCTTTTTTCTTTAGTTCCTATTTCTTGAGGCTTTTCCTCACTTCTTTTATTTCCTTCCTTTACTGTTAACCTATTTTAGACTTTGCCAATGTTTCTCTGGGCCCAGAGTGAACTTTCTATGCTTTTAAATCAAATTCCTTCAAACTAAACTTTCACGGAGTGTCTAAGTACCCATGACTTACTGTCAATAAGATAAACAGGCCTGCTCTTATTGAACGCGCATGTTGCATTCAGCACACTCATATCGCTACTAATGTAAGTTTTTCTTGCACTTGGTGCCATTATTCCTTTTTCCTCTTTTATTCCTCTTTTATTCCTTATGCCTTAGATTTGTTTTCTCTTTTATTCCTTATTCCTTACACTTATCTTTATGTCCCCCCTTTTAGTGACAATACCTATTGTCAATGAATTTAGAACGAAGCACTACATCAAAAGCATCGCAGAGAACCGTCCACCACACAGATACACATACGGTCAGCCCCAGAATGGAAACACACAGCAGCTCCTACGAGCAAAGCAGCCCCAAGAATGTGAGAAAAGCTCACCCTTGTACCGCGGTGTTGAAGCAGGTTTGCAGGCAGGGTCGCCAGTCCTCCTAAGGCCAGAACACGCCTGAACTCAGGACGCCAAAAATGCTCAGAATCCTGAATCCTGTTCGTGACGCCAAAAATGTAGTTTCTCACTGGTTGATGTGTTGATGTGTAGATGCAATTGATGAAGGAAGCTTCGCCGACACGAACTTGTTTGCATATAAAAGAAGTTTATTACAAAATCAAGCGTCTGAGCCAGGCACTCCAGACTGCCTGACTGAGGTTCACAGCCAAAAAGAACCTCCCGAGAAGGGAAAATGGACATGTATATATATCCTGACACAGTCTTTGATGTATACAGACAAATGGACTCTCAGCAGACCAGAACATCTGACATAAATTACCAATGTTGACACGGGAGCCTGAAGTGATGGCCTTTAACCCCTGGTACTGAGTTCATGGGTTTAAGCTTTCAGCTGTTTACCTTTAGCACAAGAGTCTGTTTTTTGTTAAGGAAAAACAAATGACGACAGTTCTTCACTGAGCATTTTGGTCATAACATCTTAAGTGACACTAGGCCAACTTCAGTCTTCACCTGGGTCAACATCAGCCACAAGACACTTCACTAGATATATGTATCTAATATCTGTAAGTTCTTCTGAGTCAAAAAGATATAAGCATGGCTAAGATACAAATCAAAGTATATGAAAAATATTAATACCAGTAAGAGTGTACCACTAAAAATTCTTACGAAGCATAAATACATAAAATACAATCAACCAGACAAACCTAAAACTTATCTTACACACATTTCTAAGACAACTTACATCGTAAGCAGAAGGCGAGCAAGCACAGGCATCCCCTCAGTGTCGGACAGGTGAATCTGTTGAAAACAGAAAATCTAACTATTAACAACACCTGCAATGCAACAAACTTTAATTTTCATGTCAGAATACAAGGTTCTACGTACACCATCTCTGGCCCACAGGTCAGTACTTTCCAGACGGAAGGCGTCAGTGGTGCAGTTGGATAGTGCGCTTGGTCAGTGATCAGGAGGTTGCAGGTTCCAGCTCTGGGTGACACATGGTGATGTGTCCTTGGGCAAGACACTTAACCCCACTGCTGCATCAGTGGAGTGTAAATGGGCATGAAAGGGCGTGAATGTGTTAGAGATACTGATGGATAACTAACATAGAAACTCTGAACCATCAGTGAGTGAATGTGAGGGTGAATGGGTAGGTGTGACCTGTGGTGTAAAGCAGCTTTGAGTAGTCCAAAGACTAGAAAAGCGCTATATAAGCTCAAGTCCATTTACCATTTACTGCTGGAAACCACCTCACACCTAAAAAAGTAACAATTAAAATGATGAAATACCATATGTAGTTCTGCTCTCATTTACAAAACCATGTTTAATAATATGGAAGTTTTGTTGAAGAAATTGCACACCTAGACCCCCAGTAACGCCGTGGAACTCCTGTCGCAGTGCCTCCTGCTTCAGAAGATCGAAGTCGAGGTGAGGAGGGAAGTCGAGCACTGCGACCTGAGAAATAGTAACAAAAAGAACATACACATATGTGGAACTCAAAGAGCATTCAATTACACAAATATTTATATTCAAATGTTAACAAAAACAGTAAGAAAACTATATTGTCACAACTGTATCAAAACTTTAAGCTTACGTTGGACCAACGGCTCACTGCAGCAGGGAGCAGCCTGGTGGAGTCTGTACTGGCTGCCTCGATAGTCCTGGAGTAGGTCAGGTTGTTGCTGGGTTAGGGTTAGGTGAAGGCAGGGTTAGATGCTACCTGTAAGGTAGGGTAGGTTGAGAAAAGGTTAGATGCCACCTGTAAGGCAGCCTTTGTGCACGGGCACGTGCATTCAACTGGATTAGCTTAATTTCTCCAATCAATAGCTCTCAGCCTTAAATTATTGCCAGATACTACTGGGTGACGCTGAAAATCACAATCTCTGAGCTAAATTTGGCTGTTTTTGTGCCCCCAAAGAATTGTATGAACAAAAAATCGGAAAGAGAAATATAAAAAATACAAAATATAGGGTTAACAGCACAGAAAAGGGACCAGAATTGGCAGGGGAAATGTAGGCACTTACAACAATAATGTGGGTCAGAAAAGTCTGAATGGCAGCCCTTTAGATTTTTAACCAGGTCTCGAGTGGGATCTGTTTCTTGCCTGGACAAAAAATTGGGTATGGTCAGTGTAGAACATAAAAGATAGAAAAATGGGCAAAGAATACTAGAAGTAAGATTAATCCAAAATGAATACTAAAAATGAGGTACATTTACTTAAGAGAAATAAGAAGGGACCAGTTTATGAATGAAATAGTTTTCTTCTGCACCAGAATTTTTGGTCCCAGGGAGGGGGCCTCCTGTTTCTTAATAAAGAAAATTAAATGAAATTTAACCAGACTCAAAGAGGAGAGGAGGGGGCCTTGACCACTCTGACATTAGAGATTTTTTTCATTATAATGCTTTCTAGCAGGATTAATCGGCCAACACCAGGGAGGAAAGGAGAGGGGGAGGGGGACTGCCCAAAATCACCCTCAAGGAGCCTCCAACCAGGTAGAGACAAAAGAGACCAAAGAGACCATTTTAACCTATGGTGAAATTTGTGCAGATCGTGGAGGAGCTCCAGTCTGTCAGGGGGTCTGGGCGTGGGAATAAACGTGAGGCCTCGCTCTAACAATTCCCTCTCTGGTGTGGACAGGCTGAAGAGGGAGCAGAGAACTGTTATGTTTGAGTCTGGGGCGTGGGCTCGAATGGGCCCCGCCCCATTTACAAGTTTAACTCACTACGCCAGTGATTCAGCATGGTTTGGGCCGTCTTGGCCGTCCAATGTATCGGATCTCGGGGGCTCACCTGGAATAGTAGCGAGTTAATCTCAGGTATGTAAGCATTTCTCTTAATTATGGATCTGTTTAATTGTTCCAGAATATGTTTTTGCTCCCTCTCCAGCCTGCTAGAGAAATTAATGACTGGGAAGTGGACCCTGGCCTGTGGAAATCTGGACCTGGGGTTGGAAATAATTGTTGTAATTGTTTATCATTTGTTAGAGGCTGCAGCGTGCGGAGGCCATTGTTGAGGCCCATTGAGAGGATGACTTCGCTGGCTATAGGCGTGATAGGTATGTTTCGAATTAACACTGTGATGTGGTGAATTTGGGCTCCTGGATAACTGTCTATTTGTATGTTTTGGTCTGTAAATGGAGGAATGCGAGCTAAATTGGAGTCTCTGATGATGACTACGGGCTTAGTGACCGTGAGGGTCCAGGCTTTGAGCTTCCTGGTGGTTCTAGGGTGGACCCTGGGCTCTTTTCTGGAGAGGAGGAGTTGCTCTACCACGCTGTGAGCCTCTGCGCTTGGACAGGGGTCAGATTGGGCTGCCGTGTTGTCTCTATAAAGAGATTCAGCCGGGCTCATCATGGTGTTTCCCCCGTCTTTTGTTGTGGGCTTTTCCGGCTCCATCCTCTCAGATAACTCAGGGTCACGCCCCTTAGTGTCTGGAGGCGATCTTTCAGCCTGGGACCCCTCAAAGTCAATGCCCCCTGCTGAGGAGACTGCCATGTTGCTGTAAAAGGCGGGAGCCGTCTTGGGACTATAATTCAAGCTGCGTCTAGCTTTGTTAGCTGAAGGTTTTTCTTGAAAGTCCTCGGACGAATCTGACATTGTTTCTAAAAAATGCTGAAATTGGGGACTATGACTTGGAGTCGAAGTTTGTTGGAAATCGAATTCCTTCTCGTTCTCCCGAGAATCAAATTGAGGAGGCCCATGTAGGCCGGGGTCCGACTGAGACAGTCGCTCATTTTGGGCCCTGTATTTGGCTCTGTCTGCTCTAGGGGGGGAGGAAACGCAGATTTTATTATCATCATCATCATCGTCCCGACAATCACCCACGAGTTCAGAGGTTTTCGTAAGTGGGAAAGAGGCCCTATGTCTGTTTGATTTAATTGTGTTTTGATTTGCAGGATCGAGCAGAGGATCTCCCCGAGGCCGGTTACAGGTAAGTGGATCTTTAGGTAGGTTTTTATGGTTAGTGAATGCACATGAGATTCTCTGTATCTTTGGAGCAGGGTTCAAAACCTGTGCTTGGATCGAGAAAACCCTCTGTGTTTTGTTCCCAGATGGAGAGGGAGGAGGAGGAGGGCGGCTCCAGTCCGTGATGGTGTTTGGGGGACCTGGGAGAGACCCCTGCTTCGTCACGGGTGAGCGGCCTCCTTTTTGGTTCCTCTCTGGCGCTGTTAAGGGAGGAAGGTCATCCTCTGTGAATTTGTGATCTAACTGGATGGTATTTGTTTGATTTTGAAATGCAGGGGATCTCATCACCAGGTCCTTCAGCGTGCTAATTGAGGATGCTGTCAATTTGTTGCGGTACCTCGTACGGCCCCATTTGAGGGCCCTCTCAAAGGCCTCAAAATCGACCAGACCAACAAGATCCAGGTTTTGAGAAATGATGTTATCGTAATGTTCCCTCAAAATTAAAAAGTTATTTTTCATCCAGTTTCTGGTGTTATAGACGCGGGTTTAATGAATGCGGTTAGTTTTTGGACCGTGCTAACCATGCCTTTAGGAAGGGTGTTTTTGTTTAGGGCATCAGTGATGATTTCGGCGTGGTGTATAGCCTGAAGCAGTCTAAAATAGACTTTTGTAGTTCCCAGGCCCACCATGCCCACCCCCTCCAGTTTTGGCCGGGAGGGGATGGGTTAGGGTTAAGGTAAGGGTAGGCTGCTAACCATAGGCGTCAGTTTAGGGGGAGACGGGGGTGATGTGTCCCCCCCACTTTCTGTCAGAGGTCATTTTGTCTCCACCGCACTCAAATCCCTCTCGTGTAAACCATTGTAATCCCAGTTATTTCGGTAGTATAGAAAATTCCGACGCTCCTGAACGCACCGCCCGCATTCGTCTGAGAGTAGCAGAGAGACGCTGCAGACGTCTGTGAGGATAAAAAAACATGAAGCTGCTATAAATTTGCAATTGCGCCAAGTTGAAGCTCCGACCCAGAACGTGCTCTTACTTCTGATAATACCTGGGTGAGTTAGAAAACTTGTTTACTTGCTGTGATTATCCCATGTAATAACACCACAGAAGAAGAAGAGGTCATGACCCGGATTATCCACACATGGCGGTATTTTCCTCGAATAATTAGGCCTGAAAAATAATAATAATAATAATAATAATGATGATAATAATAATGATGATAATTATAATAAATGTTTCCAGCCTACAAACAAGAAAGATTTGACAAGAAGAATTTATGTTACTTAATGCAGCTGTGTGTTACACTAAAAGATTATAATGGAGAAAAACACATTAGTGAATAAAATATCTTTCTGAAATTAATAAAGCCTATTGTATGTATTTTATTTCATAACGATTCTAATGATTTAAAAAGCATCCGCTTCTGAAGTCTAATGTTTGGTCAGTACTTTGGACTCTGCAGCAGGAACAGAGACATCTGTGGTCAGACTGGGTGACTGCTCTCAATCCAGTCTGAGAAATCTTCACATTTTCTGGAAATCAGGAGGTTATAAAGCAAAAAACGCATAGTCTCATATATGTATTTTTTCCACCACAAATCTATTGTCATCACCTGTGAGCCCACAGTATTGGAGATAAATTAAACCTGCATGTGGGGCTACATGTTCAAATTACAATATATCATAAAAGACAATTGGCCATTTTGTCTCTGATGGTGTTTTCTCCACAGATTATAATTGCATTTCATTTTAAAGGAAGAGGTTATTTTGTATTTTAGGTTGTTTTAGTCTTCTAATTATTCTAAAGAGAATTTTATGTTCAAGTATTTAAATAAAGAGATGGGTTTTTGGAATATAGAGTATCAGTCTTGCAGCAAATAAAATCTAAATGAATTTTATTGTATTTTCAGTGCTTCCCCTACCAAGTAGCTGTCATGTTGTTCTTTTCACAAATGAAGGAATGATAGTCAGAATATCACTAAAATGCATTTTTTTTGTAAAACAGTATCAAAAATTTTCGCCAGCCTAACGGCCGGCTATGAGGAACCTAGTCACATTTCTTATCTTGGGCTAAAATCCCTAGCAGCGCCCCTGATCACAAGCACTTCTTAAAAGTCACTTGTACCAGTAGCTGTCCCCCCCACTTTTTAAAACAAACTGACGCCCTTGCTGCTAACCCTACCCTAACCCTAACCCTAACCCTCTACACTAATAATTTCCCCATTCAATAGCCATCAGGCTTAATTTGTTAGCAGACTCTGCTGGGTGACCCTGAAAACAAGGGTAGGGTTAGGGGACTGAAAGCGAACCAGTTTTCCTCTAGGAAAGACAGGAAATGCATGGGCCATCCCGTGGCATCCCCCTCTCCCCCCCTCCCAGGACCCCATGCGGGTCTGCGGTCTATCCAAAGTTTGGTAACGGGACAACCGCGTCTCCTCCCGTACAGAAACTGGGTCCACTCACCTGGAGTGGGTCCAGACATGTTGTTTTTTAAGTGTATTTATTTATATATTTTTTTATGTATTTTTTATGATTTTTGATATTTTTTTTTCAAATAAATGAAATAAATTAAATTGTATTGTTTTTAGTAAATTGAAAAAAAAAGAAATGAAATAAATATTGTTTTTAATGAAATAAATTAAATCTAATATATTCAAATAAAAAAAACTCCCTAAACAAAAGTACTTGTGCCCACAGGCAACATTTGGACCACTACGGGTCTTCTTCAGGCTGGGCAACGCTAAAGCTAAAGAAAACCAAGCTAGCTGTCTGGCAGTCTGTGAAGGTGTTCTCTGTTTGGAGGTCGGAGAAGAAATGAGTTGCTGGACACTTCATTTCCTTACATACCTGCCCACTATAAACTTCCCTGCACATAATGCATTTACCCAATGCTGAATATTCTTTCACTTTTAACCCTGTAACTGCTGCATGTTTTTAGCTTTTTAATGAATATGTAAAAAATGAACTTAAAACCAAACAAATCCATTTATTTATAAAAGTTAAAATGATTTCAAACCATTTTTAATAATTTTTATCCCTATTTATTAATAATTTTAAAAGTTTGTACATTTTTTGAATCCCAATTTTAACAATTAAAGTTAAGCATACATGAAATGGTTAGGGTTAAGGTAAAAACTACACAAGACAAGGGTTAGGTTTATTGTTTAGGTTTTAGTGTTTAAAGTGTGTTTTAACAACTTTCACACTATGCACGGGCTCACAAAAACCACCTCTTTATCCCAAACAAATTGCAATAATCTGCTTTTTAATTGGCCCAGTTTTACCAACGCTGGTATGCTGGGCCTTCTTTTCTAATTTTTTATTTTTTAACCTTTTTAAAGCAAATCACATGTGTCAGGAGTGTACTTCAGGTGACCCAGTGTTACCATCGTTGGTATGCTGGGTCAGCACATGTTCCCCTCAAACACACTGACTCCAAACAAAATGGCTGCTGGTCTGCAGCACACGGCGGCGGCCAAGGGCATAACCGTGGTATAGATATTGGGAGGGTCCAAATGTGAGTCTACCTGTCCCTCTCCCTCAATCCCTCACTCCTCCCTCTCTCTCTCTCTCTGAGTCTCCCTCTCTCTATCTTTCCCTCTCTCTATCTGCCCCCCCCACTCCCTCCCTCTCTCAATCTCTGACTCTCTCACACTCTCCAACCCCCCCACTCTGCCCCTGCCCCCTTACACCTTCTCTCTCTCTCTCTCTCTCTCTCTCCCTCCCTCCTTCTCCCCTCTCTCTCTCCCTCCCTCTATCAGTTTCTCTCTGTCCTTCCCCCTCCCTCCCTCTCTCTCTCTCTTGTAGGGGGCGGTGTATCCATTAAAATGTCACTTCCAGGATATGTAACATCCCTTCTCCTGCGACAGATGAAGACGAAGGCTGCGGTGATGAAACAGATCACAGTGACTGTGACAGATGCAGAAACTGCAACAGGACCAACTGTTGTATCAGCTTCAAGTGTAAACTTGCATGTTTCTGAACCGACGAGGTTACGAGCAGTGCAGACAAAGACAGATGATATATCTTCTCTGATTAACTTTAAAGCCAGGCCACCACTCTCAGGAGCTTCCATGCCATCGTAGGGGATCATCTTCCCTTTGCTTCCTTTGTCCCATGTGTACCACATTGGAAGACCACCGTGTATAGACCGACATTTAAACACCACATTCCGACCCACTTCGACCACACCTTCAGGGTAGCACACAGGTTTGCTTGGCCTCTCCATCACATGCAGGCGAGTGCGGATGCTACTGAATGAGGGGAGTTTCCTAACCAGGCACTGGTACGTGTCAGAGTCAGTAAGCTTCAAGTCGTAGATGATTATTGATGCATTGCCACCTGCAGGATCCGGAGAAACAAAGTGAACTCTTCCTTTAAATCTTTCAAAATGATCATAGATACGATCGGCATACCAAATAAACACAGTCTTCTCCTCACTGACGTCTGCAGGCTTGATGCTCCATTCTATGTCAATTCTTCCCAAGTCTTAAATCACATATTTTTGAATCATGTTGTCTGTGTGTGTGTGTGTGTGTGTGTGTGTGTGTGTGTGTGTGTGTGTGTGTGTGTAGCACTTTGTGCTGCATTTCAAATGTATGAAAAGTGCTTTATAAATAAAGTTTGATTTGATTTGAAGTCTTCAGGAGCAAGGGTGAAGTGACAGTGAAAGGTCACTTTGTCTCCCACTGCTGCATATGTTGGTGACACTTGTCGTGAGATGATCTGCAGGCATTCAGAGGGGTTCACAGAGAAAAGCAGAAATGACAAAGCCAACAGCAAATACCAGAGCTGAAGCCTAGTGATGGGAGCCTTTTGAGACCCTGGATGTTTGCAGTGAAAGCAGGACATCAGGGAGAGGGACATCTTAAGCTTTTACAAGTAAAAGAATGTTCCAATTAATAATTACCAGAATTGAAACATGGAGTTTTATAATGATTTTAGATAAAATATGAAAGCTAATGTCGTCTTATCTAACACATTCAACTTTTGCTTCCTAATTAGGAAAGCTGGAAAACACACATTAACAGAACAGCATTCTATAGACCAATAAATTTACTTATTAATTAATACTAATGTCTATCTATCTACATTTAGCAATATGGAATTCTGGAATTGACCTTCAAACTGCTCAATCACTTCCTGTTTGCAGAGATAACTGGGGTGGAGCAGTCGTTTTGTACAAGGAGCAACAGGTGATTACTGGCTGTTTTAACATGATGAATAATTTCTCTATAACAAGTTCAAAGTGTGTTTTATGAAGTTTTACTACAATATAAACTCTTCTTTGATGACTTTCAACCATGCGTGTGGCCTTAAACAATTGCGGAGGTAAGGATTTCCACATTGACATCTACGCCGTTCTTTTTCTGGATCTGATGGAAAAGTGATCAAAATAAGTTAAGGGGCGATTTAAAAGCAACTGCAAACCTCGCAGAGTATGAACTTTGGATGTTACAGGCTACTTTACAGCTAAAACAATCATATTCCAACAAGCATTGGAAAAGAAAACATGATAAATTTGAAGAGCTGCTCACCACGTGAAGCTCAGCCAGCGTCTTGCTAAACTTTACAGGAAGTCCAAATACTGTTCTATTGTATAGATTAAATTTTGGAAGAGGAGTGCATTTTTGATTGGATTTCAATTAAATGAGAGTTTAATTACTTATTACATTAAACTTTTGCTTGGCCATAATCCAATTTTGAAGTTAAGGATGTAGGATGTAATTTCTTGTGTGCAGCACCTGCAGACATGCAGCCATCCTTGGATTAGATATCCCCAACAATCATTAGCACGCCCGCTGACGGGGGGGGGGGGGGGGGGGGGGGTCAACCAGGTATGTTGTCAGCTGCCCTGGAGCGGAGGAACAGACTTGATACCAATGAGAGATAAGAGGAGGGGAAGAGAGGGAGGGTCGGTAATGCGGAAGGGAGCCTTATTTTAGCAATCCTGCATTGTGGCAGTGCTGTCCCTCCCTATAAACATCTGCTGTGCATAGGGCCCATGATCCATGCGCCCTCTTTTGCCTAAGAGGATGCGTTCTCTGCTGTCCAATGCAGTCACGATCTCTGTGGTCTACAGGCCTGATGTTTTCCATTTAAAGTGTGGCTGTTACTGTTGTCTGTTTGTTAGTAATGTCATTTCGCAGTGCAGCCGATGTACACATGAACGTTTCATCTATATCTCACCCAGATCACTTGGCGTCTTGCGTGCTCTTGTGTGCTGGTGAGCATAAAGACACAGACAGGCGCCCATCACAGAGAGGGATTATCAGTCATTTCCTGTGATTTTATGATTCATACGGTGTCTGATAGCTCGTGCTATAAAAACAATCTTTGAAGGATCAAGCTCCAAATACAATCTACTGGTGCAGCAGTTCTCAACCTGTGGGTGGAGGCCCATAAGTGGTCTCAGAGCTGATTCCAGTGGACGATGTATGAATCAGGGAAAGATGTGGCAAATATCTTCAGTTTGTCAGAATATACTGGAATAAACCAGACGGCACCTCTGGATGGTGAGCATGTATGTTGACTTTGTAGACATTCATGACTGTTCAAAAAGGAGTGTGTGTGTGTTTCTGTGTGTGTGTTTGTGTGTATTTAAAAAAACAAATATACGCACACATATCTGTCAATGACAAATTAAGGGGTCAAAAATGTATTTTTAAAAAATTTTTTGAAAATGGATTAAATGCAGATTTTTGAGACAAGGACAAAGCGTTTTAATGGATTTCAGACGTTAACTAACATTTTTTATGTTTAAAATTTACTTTTTTGAAGTTTTTTAATTCTACCACCCCAGAAAATGTCAGGTGGTGCAACCAATAATCTGTAAGTATATGTATATTTTTGTTAGTTTTTTTCTATGTGACATTTTGGGGAAGTATTCCTTAAGTGTCTGCGGTGACTCATACATTATTAATTTGTGGGTGCGTTTTTTTTTTATCTGCAATAATTCAAGCGTGTTACACTCTAGAGTCCAGATATGAAGCATTTTTGTCATTTGATTTTATATTTCAAGACAAAAATTAAATCAAAAATTTGCAAATAAATGAATTTAATAAAATAGCTATTCTCATCCCACTTATCTACTTTTGTTCACTTTAAATTGTTATTTGATGGTTTAAATTAATATTTTATCTGGTCACACCCACTGAGGAGGAACAGTTGTGCCACCTGACCACATTAGAAATGACAGAAAACATGGTGTAGAAGATGGGTCTGGTCTACAACTACAGGAAATGTTTGGATGAGGTTATTGCTGCCAAAGGAGGGTCAACCAGTTATTAAACCCAAAGGTTCACATACTTTTTCCACCCTGCACTGTGACTGTTTCCATATTGTGTTGAATAAAAACATGAAATCAGATTATTTTTTGTGCAATATTAGTTTAAGCAGACTGTGTTTGTCTAGTGATGTGACTTAGATGAAGATCAGGACATATTTTATGACCGATTTAAGCAGATATCCAAGTAATCCCAGAGAGCTCACATACTTTTTCATACAACTGTATTAATTAAAGATAAATCAATGATGAAAAAAAAATTACCTTTGTAAATGATTAGTTAACTCAATATTTACTCCAGATGGAAATTGACCACCAATTCCAGTTGAAAATCATAAACAGCTGCATCAAATAATCAATATCAAGAGTCTTTTTGTTAATCAATTCCCTTATCAATTCTTCCCACTGACAGGGTTCAGAAACATCAGAATTATGGCTTAATCTTTTACAAAAGGCGCCTACTGACAACTTAAAGTGAGTGGAAATACCAGCAACTTGCAGAAGAAGTTATCTATGCTGTGACATGTGTTTGACATTGTTGACACTGAAAATCTACAGGCCAACATTTGCTCACAGGAAAAATCTGCATGAATCAATAAGGGAATCATTGAAGACTTGATCGATTAGTAGAAACCTTAATAGCATTGGTATCAATAAAATTTCTCAATACAAAATGATAATTATGACAAAAGCTTTAAATTATGACATTTTTAACAAAAAATTAGAAGAATAAAAATATAAATATAAGTAATAATGACTCAAGCCCCACTATTTATCTCTTAAAGTGACATTTCCTGCAGTTGTGCCTCTGACTCACTGGTTGCCCCGCCTGACATTACAAATTATTTTCACTTTAAAAAAGGCATCTGCCAAGGCAAATGTACAAGCATTAACCTTTGTCATTAAGTAACTATGTGTCATTTTAGATAAAATTTGTTATTTTAAGTTAAAATGATTTTTCAATAGTATTACATTAGTTGTACCACCTAACATGGAAATTGTTTCAGCCTACCAATGAACTCAAAATGTGAATTTTTATCAGTATTTGAGAGAGATCTCTCTCACTTGGTCTCTGCTGTCAGTTGGGGTCCTCTATGATGCAATATCCTTTTTATTGTTATCTCGTTTTCACTTCAAAATAAAAGTCTAATGTTACAGTTGCGCCATCCTGATAAGCAAAAGCAAACTGCAAATTGCAGGACAAAAGTTTTTGAGCTACCTCAACAGATTAAAAACTGTTTTATTTGCAAGAAGTATTTTATTTGAAATGTCTCAAAAATGAAATAATGCAACAGTATACTTTTTTTTAAATTTAGCATCACTGACATGCTAATTTTTATAGTTTAATCAGTGTGTTCATTTGCTCGGACGGTTGTACCACCTGATTTTATTTGGTGTTTGAGGTGCCCAAAAAGAAAAAAAAAGAATTGTATGAATGTGCTAGAGATATATTAACATGAAATAGATTTTGTACTTTGAAGTAATACATGTATGTATATATATATATATATATATATATATATATATATATATATATATATATATATATATATATATTAGTGCTGTCAGGCGATTAAAAAAATTAATCTAATTAATTACAGGATTTGTAATTCATTAATCTAATTAATCACATTTTAATCTCATATCTGCTTAAAGTCCCAACATAAAGGATTTGAATTCTAGAACATCACAAAATTGTAGTGCAGGACTAATCAAATGAATACACTAAGAAGTGAAGATTTGTAAATCCACATTTTTATTGGTGACTAAATAAAACCAAAGTCAGGGCAACTTGTCCAGAAAATTCTAAGCTCAATCAGGCAACTCAAATTACACTTTAAGTGTGTTTCATAAATCAAATTCAAAATAAGAAAAAGGTCGAGGACATCCAGCAAAACAATTAGGCCTGATGCATTATTAAAGAATGTAGTACAAATATAGATAAATAAATTCAAAAATAAAATCAGACTAAGTCTTAAATATGTCATTCCAGGGCCCTGTTCTATGAAGCAGGATTACTGCCTAGCGAGGTAGCTTTGAGAATAAGTTCCAGTTTCCCTGTTCTACGAGACGGGATCACTCCTTAGCGAGGCGAGTCTCCATGGCAACGTACGCTGAACGGCTAACCTGCTCCGTGGCGGGTTAGATTCCAGATTGAACTTGTGGACTATAAAAACCCCGCCCACTGACCAATGAGCTCTCTCGGCCAGCTCCTCTGCAGGAGTAAAATCTGGGGGAGGACTCTCATGGCCGTAACAAGATCTTCAACGCTAACACTTCTGCTCCATGACAATATTTTATTGCCCATCTTAAAATTGTGACAGGAATTCATGTAGGGCTCATGTGGGCTGCATATCACCTAAAAATGTAAACACGATAGGAATGAACAAATGAATAAATTCATCTTGTAAATGAATTAGACATGTCTGGTGCATGTTACAGTAAAAGTGCATGTTGAACAGTGCTATTTCAGGATGATAATGGCACCAAAGATTTTTTGCACACTATACTTATGCATTTAGACTGTCAGCAATTTTCTGCCAGCACTCCTTCCGTGCTTTTGCAGCGGTGACGGTGTTGCTTTTGACGTTTATTACATATTTTAATTCTTTATACTCTGTCATGATCACCTCCTGCTCCTCCTGTGTGAAGTAGGTTGTCCTCCGCTCTCCGGCCTGCTCTGACGCTCCCGACTGGTCCATGTTCGCGATTGGTCAGATGCGGCGGGCTCCGCCTTATATGCGTGCAAGCGCATTGCAAAGCTGGATCCACTTATGAGGTTGATAACCAGCGACGTCGAACCGTTACAGCGAGATCGGCTGGTTATCGCTGGCCAGCTCAGCGAGGTAGCTTCAAGGCTATCTCACGAGGCTGAACTTGCTTCGTAGAATAGGGCCCAGTTGTCACCTGGGCTTTGTTTGGTTTGACTAGAGACACATGTGTGAAGTGACCTGCCATGTACGGGTCCTCCAGCTGGACAATATCAAAATGTTTTTGTGCTACGATTAATTGCGATTAATTTTTTTAATGCATTAATTTGTGTGTAATTAATTAATCTAATTAATGCACCAAAGTGACAGCCAAATATATATATATATATATATATATATATATATATATATATATATATATATATATATATATATATATATATATATATATATATATATATATATATATATATATATATATATAGATATACATACATATATATATATACATATGTCTCTACTGTCAGTGGTATTTCTTTTTTTTTTAAATGTATATTTTTGGGCATTTTGTGCCTTTATTGATAGGAGAGAACCTGGACCGGCAGAAGCAAGTACATGGGGTGCTAACCACTACGCCAAACCAGCACACCCTGTCAGGGGTATTTCATTGAAACAACACAGTATTGGCCAATACTGAATTTAGAGGACTGGAAGACTGGCACACCATCACAGTTAAAGTTGTCAAAGTGGTATAATTATTTTAGACAAATGGGATATTTTAAATTTTGAGAACAGAAAATATTCAGGTGGCACGGTGGGGCAGCTGGTAGAGCACTTGCCTCACAGCAAGAAGGTTCCAGGTTCCATTCCCGGGCTGGGAGGGCCTTTCTGGGTTCAGGGTGTACCCCATCTCTCAAATGTATATAGCTAGGCCCCCCAGAATAGGCTCCAGCCCCCCGCAACCCCAAAAGGGACAGCAGGATATAGAGAAAATGATGAATAATGTTCTTATAGAAAACAATGGAAAATTTCATATAAATTAATTACAATTATTATACAAAAAATACATATGTAATGGATATAATTTTAATACTGTGACATAGTAAAAATATGAAGGTAATTTATTAGAGCCATTAAACTTGTTTTGTTTAATTATTGTTAGTATAAATATTTTGTTGTAGCCAAAAATGATTCATGAAATTAAATTTAAGTTTAAGTCAGAATATGTTTTCTGTAGCACCCCTCTTCCTGCTAAAAAAGGATATAGCGGAGTGAGTGTCAGGTGTGGGAAAGTTGCTCATTAGACAGGGGAGAGCCATACTGATTTTGGACCGCTCTCAACCCCTTTTTTGTTAGAATTTTGTTGCTTTGAGTCAAATTCAGAATGAGTTTAAGTCATGATGAATGTAGTTTTGACAGATCAATAAATCTGTGACAAACGGAAAAGGAGCAAGTCTTTTATGGAGCGCGTCTGAAACGCAGGTCTTCCCTGCATGGATAAGGGCGGCTATCCATAGAAACGCCGCCACATTTAGTCCAAAATCACTGCAACCTGCGGATATGTGGATGATCTAACTCTACGAACAAGTACTGGACCTTTGTGGACCCGCACACACTCTTCGGCCTCAGCGGTCTCGTGAGTAAAAACCGCACTCGGGCTTATGAATGAATGAAAGTAAAAGACTTATGAATGAAAGGCCACGCGGTGTATGGAAACGGCTTCATCGGACAATGATGATGTGTGTAAAATGACAAAGAAAGGGATACGAGGGTCATCCATCATGCCGTCATGTGGAAAATGAAATTAAATGCAATGAAATCCCTGCTTAAATGTTTGTTACGCGGCGGGATCTGATGTTTGTGATGAATGGACAAATAATATTAATGAATTCTGCAAACAATTAAAGGAGTGGTGTTGATAAATAAACTCATCTGATCTGTGAATAAAAGACGGAAAGTATAATGGAAGCCGATGAAACTCCGATTGACGCTGCGGAGGCTGAGGAGAGGTTTAAATCACTCAGCTGCCGCCAAGCAAAGGAGGCTTGGAGCGCACTGCGCAAAAATGAATGAAATAAAAGCCTTAATGGAAACTGGAGGGAATGTTGAGAAAGTGGATGAATCTGTTGCCTTTTTTCAAGGATCACTGGATGATTTTAAGAAGGTTCATAAGTCAGTACAAAGGTTTTTGTCTGAGGAAAAAAAGGAAAAGGAGAGAATAAGGTGGTATGAACCAAAAATGTCCACATTTGATAATTTCCTGAAAGATGTGGAAAAATGGAAAATCTCTCCAATGGATCCTCAGTCACTCATTGAACCCAAAGACAGCATTTCCAGTGTTTCAAAAGGTTCACAAGTCTCGAGGGGTTCAAAATCGACTGCTTCTGTTGCCTCAGCCCGTCTCAAAGTTGCCACAGAAAAGGCTGTACTGCTGGCCCGGGCAGCAGCTTTAAAAAGGAAACATGCATTGGAAATGGAAAAGGCCCAACTCAGCACCAGATTGGAACAAATGGAGTTGGAAATGAGTCTAGCTGAAATGGATGCAAAATTAAAGGTGCTGGAGGATTTTGAATCTCAAAACGAACAACAGTTTCCCCAGTCTGAACCACAAGAACAGCCAGGGAATGGCATGAATGAATATTTGAAAACTTACCAGGAAAAAAACGCTGAAACAGTGATTCCAGAAGCATCAGCAATTGAATTTGCTGGACTTGGAGCAGTTCCTAAAACACCACTGCAAAGATATTTCAACCAACAACCCAAACTAACAGCAAGCTCTCCACAACAAAATAAGAAAACAACACAACAACATGGCCCTACAGTTCAGAGTTTTCCACAAACATCAACAGGTGGTGGGATTAACATGACAAGTAATGATGACAATTTCTTGACTGTAATGCAGAGACAAAATGACATTGCTGATTTACTGGTTTTACAGCACAAACAAGTATCTCTGCCTACACGTGCAATCCCAGTTTTTGATGGAAACCCACTTGAATATCAAATTTTCATGAGGGCGTTCCAGCATGGCATTGAAGAGAAAACCAGTAGTTACCAGGATATATTACCTGGAGCAATATACTTCAGGCCCCTGCTGGGAGTTGGTTAGAAGCTGTCTTCACATGGATGCTGAACCAGGCTTTAAAGAGGCAAAGAGACTACTGAAGGTGCATTTTGGTAATGATATTAAGATTGCAAATGCTTATATGACAAAAGCTCTGGCTTGGAACCACATACGGGCAGAGGATGGAAAGGCACTGCAAAGTTATGCACTTTTCTTAAGAGGTTGTTGTACTGCCATGAGAGGTCTGGAAGACATGGAGGAGCTTGACCTACCATCCAACTTAAAGTTCATTGTGTCAAAACTTCCCTATAAACTAAGGGAAAGGTGGAGAACCGCAGCATGTGACATTTTGGAGCAAAGACATTCAAGAGCGAGACTGCGGGACCTTGTGGCTTTCATTGAGAGGCAAGTTAACATATTACAAGACCCTGTCTTTGGTGATATCCAGGATCCTGTCATGCATATAAAGACTTTAAAAACCAAAACCATCTCAGACCCAAAAGCAAACAGATTTAAAAGCAAAGGAAGCAGCTTTGCAACCGCAGTGGCAATGGTGTCTGACAGCAAAGAACACACGCATGAGAAATTACCAATAAAAGTCAACCTGAACCCCAGTGCCCCCACAGACACCTCATGTACCTTTTGTGCTGGAAAACACACTTTGGCAGAATGTCAAAAGATATGTGAACAATCCCACGAGGCTAAAATTGAGTTTCTCAGAGAAAAAGGATTGTGCTTTGGATGCTTAAAATTGGGACATTTGAGCAAAAACTGTAAAAGGAGAATGAAATGTCAGAAATGTCAAGCCAAACACCCCTCTATTTTGCACATAATCAGATCTCCCAAAATTGGAACAAACCCTTACAAGGCAGAGCGGAGCAGTTTAGCAGCAACAACTGAGGAAACCTCGATCAGCAGTGCGCTTGTGTCACTTGGAGAGGGAGAAGGAACTGGGGCTGGTAAAGACTGTGTACTTCCAATAGTACCGGTACGGGTTAAAGTTTGCAATGGAAATAAAAGTGTATTTACCTATGCTTTCCTAGATCCAGGTAGCACTGACACATTCTGTACAGAAAACCTCAGAAGGAAGCTCAGTGTTAGAGGCCGCAGAACTGAAGTTCTTTTGCAAACTATGGGAACAGAGAAAACCGTTAAAAGCTATGAGCTGACCGGTCTAGAGGTTGGTCATATAGAAGAGGATACCTATCTGACACTGCCAAAACTGCATACCCAAGACAAGATTCCCGTGACAAGGAGAAACATTCTCACACAGACAGATTTAAACAAATGGCCCTACCTGCAGGAGATCAAAGTAAAAGAGGTGGATGCTGATGTGGATCTTCTGATTGGTGCAAATGTGTCAAAGGCTATGGAACCATGGAGAGTAATTAATAGCCAAGGGAACGGACCATATGCAGTAAGAACACTGCTAGGATGGGTGGTTAATGGTCCACTCAAGGTTTCTTCTGCTATGGAAGAGGAAGGCACAGTGGCGTCTGTGAACCGAATCTCCATTGTGCACATTGAAAGGCTTCTGGAAGGACAATATGCACATGACTTCCCTGAGAAAGACTATGAGGAGAAAGTGGAAATGTCAGCTGATTACCGACAGTTCATGCAGATTGCTTCAAGTTCTGTTGTTCTCAAAGATGGCCACTATTACTTACCTTTACCTTTCCGTGATAGAAACACCAACATGCCAAACAACTATCACATGGCAAAACAATGAATACTACAACTCAAAAGGAAACTTCAAAAGGATCAGGTTTATGCCAGTGAGTACAGAGATTTCATGAGTGACATCATTAGCAATGGTTATGCTGAGAAGATATCACCAGAGGATTCAGCAACAGAGAAGGGCAGAGTGTGGTACATACCCCACCATGGGGTGTATCATAAACGCAAAAAGAAACTTCGTGTGGTATTTGACTGTGCATCAACCTTTGAAGGTACGTCACTCAACAAAGTACTCCTACAGGGTCCAGACTTAACCAATTCTCTCATCGGTGTTCTACTGAGATTCAGGCAAGAGCCAGTCGCAGTCATGGCTGATGTTGAGAGTATGTTTCACCAAGTGAGGGTAAATGAAGAGGACAGGAACTTTCTCAGATTCCTATGGTGGCCAGAGGGAAACACAGACAAAACCTTGGAGGAATACCGGATGACAGTTCATCTATTTGGTGCTGTCTCTTCGCCAACATGTGCAAACTATGCACTTCAAAAAAGTGCAGAAGATAATGGTAGCAAATTTGATAGAGAAGTGTCTGATACAATCAAAGCCAATTTCTACGTCGATGATTGCTTAAAGTCAGTTCCAACAGAGAAGCAAGCAGTGAGCCTTGTTAAAAACCTCAAGGAAATGTGTTCACTTGGAGGATTCAAGCTGACCAAATGGGTTAGTAATAGTCGTGCTGTACTGGCATCCATCCCTGAAAATGATAGAGCAAAACAAATGAAGGACTTTGATTTGGACAGGGAGAAACTGCCTACTGACAGAGCTTTGGGACTGTACTGGGACATCGAAAATGATGTATTCAACTTTCATGTCACAGTTAACAACAAAATGCCCACCAGAAGGAACATACTTGCCCTTGTTAGTTCTGTGTATGACCCCCTTGGTTTTCTGGCCTCTTTCATATTAAAAGCCAAACAAATCCTCCAAGAACTCTGCAAGGCAAAGTATGGATGGGATGAAGTGATTCCTGTGGACCTGCTGAAGCCATGGCAACAGTGGCTTAAGGAGCTGGATAAACTGGACAGATTTCAAATTAACAGGTGTATGAAACCGAAAAACTTTGGCCAAGTAAAATATGCACAACTGCACAACTTCTGTGATGCAAGCGAACAAGGCTATGGAACTGTAAGTTATTTAAGGCTAACAAATCACTCTGAAGAAGTACATGTGACATTTGTAATGGGGAATCAAGAGTCATTCCACTTAAGACAATGACTATTCCAAGACTGGAACTCACTGCTGCCACACTGGCTTCAAGAATAGATAGAATGCTCCAATCAGAACTGAAGCTCCAGCTCCAAGAATCCATTTTCTGGACTGACAGCCAGTCTGTCCTTAAATATCTTAGAAATAAGACAAGAAGATTTCGCACATTTGTGGCTAATAGAATTTCAGTGATCCAAAACTTGTCAAAAGTGAGTCAGTGGAGATTTATAGATTCGAAACACAACCCAGCTGATGATGCGTCTCGAGGACTGAGAATTGAACCCTTTCTCAGTTCTAAGACATGGCTTTATGGACCAAAATTTCTGGAAAAGCCTGTAACAGAATGGCCAAGAAATCCTCAAGAGCTTGACTCAATACCTCCAGATGATCCAGAGGTGAAAAAGGAAGCTATTGTCAGTAGTACTGTCACCAAACCTACAGAAAAAACTCCAACAAGCAAGCTGATAGAGTACTATTCATCATGGAACAAACTGAAAAGAGCTGTAGCCTGGATGATTAAACTAAAGAATCTTCTTCTGCAGATGATTAAAAGGGATAAAGATCACGTAAAGATCAGAACCTTCCTAAAATCTCAGTCAAAGGCACAGATCTTTCAGTGGAGGATACTGAAAAGGCAGAAAAAGTCATTATTTGCTATGAACAGAGATGTCACTTTGAAGAGGAATTGGCGTCTCTCAAGCAAGGAAAACAAGTCAAAAGGGGAAGCTCCCTGTACAAACTCGACCCTGTGATTGATATTGATGCTGATGTCCTAAGAGTGGGAGGAAGAACAAGGAAGATGGCTATGCCAACAGAGATAAAACACCCAATGATCCTACCTAAACATTCTCATGTGTCAAAGGTAATATTGAGCCACATTCACAGACAAGTAGGTCACTCTGGACGAGGTCACATGCTCTCCAAACTTCACCAACGCTATTGGCTGTCTGGTGCCAACTCTATGGCAAGGAGAATCATCAAGAGCTGTGTGTTTTGCAGACGGCAACAGGCAAGAGCTGGTGAACAAAAAATGGCTGATCTCCCTCTACAGAGAGTTACACCAGATCTCCCACCCTTCAGTCATGTTGGTGTGGACTACTTTGGACCTGTGGAGGTGAGGCGTGGCCGTGCTCGTTAAGAGAGGGGGAGTGATCTTTACTTGCCTTGTAAGCCGCGCTGTTCATCTAGAGGTTGCCAGTCAACTGGATACAGATGCATGCATAAATGCTATTCGTAGGTTCATATGTCGTCGAGGCACAGTAAGAAGCATCAGATCAGATCAAGGGACTAACTTTGTTGGGGCACAGAAGGAACTGGAGGAGTCTGTTAAACAACTAGATCATGACAAAATCAGAAAAACATTTCTAAGAAGAGGAACTGAATGGATATTCAACCCCCCCTCAGGAGCTCATCATGGAGGTGTATGGGAAAGGCTCATTAGACTGGTAAAAAAGATTCTCTACTCTGTCTTAAAGGAACAGACTCTGGATGATGAAGGTCTACATACAGCTTTGTGTGAAGTAGAGGCAATTATGAATGATAGACCAATTACGACTGTAACCAGCGACCCCAATGACCTCGAGCCCCTGACTCCTAATCATCTGCTCCTCTTAAAATCAAATCCTGTTATGCCCCCCGGACTCTTTGAGAAAAAGACATCTACTCAAGGAAAAGATGGAGACAGGTGCAGTACAGTGCAGACCTGTTCTGGAGAAGATGGACAAGAGAAAACATTCCACTGGTTCAGAACGCACAAATGGAATAACATAAAAAGGAACTTCACACCTGGAGATCTTGTGGTCATAGTCGATGAAAACGCACCAAGAAACACCTGGCTCCTAGGACGAGTGGTTCAAACTCTTCCAGGATCAAAAGGACTGATTCGGAGTGTTCTAGTGAAGACAAAGACCAACATCATCCAAAGACCCATCACCAAGCTCTGTCTGCTTATGGAAGCATCAGACTGAGTTTTCATCTTCCCTTTCCTCTGGGCCACTTAAAAAAAGGGACTTTGTGGACTGTTGGACCCTGTAAGGGGTTGTTTGCTTGAAGAACAGAATATTAACTATATCAAATGAGTGCACTCTCACATAAATATGAACAGATAACAAAATGAATTTGATTGGCAGAGACAAAAGTCCTGCTTGAATAGAATGGCTCTATTAATGTATTATTTGGTTAATTGATAAATGATAATTAATTAGGGGCTGGTATATTAGAGCCATTAAACTTGTTTTGTTTAATTATTGTTAGTATAAATATTTTGTTGTAGCCAAAAATGATTCATGAAATTAAATTTAAGTTTAAGTCAGAATATGTTTTCTGTAGCACCCCTCTTCCTGCTAAAAAAGGATATAGCGGAGTGAGTGTCAGGTGTGGGAAAGTTGCTCATTAGACAGGCGAGAGCCATACTGATTTTGGACCGCTCTCACCCCCTTCTTTGTTAGCATTTCGTTGCTTTGAGTCGAATTCAGAATGAGTTTAAGTCATGATGGATGTATTTTTGAGAGATCAATAAATCTGTGACAAACGGAAAAGGAGCAAGTCTTTTATGGAGCGCGTCTGAAACGCAGGTCTTCCCTGCATGGATAAGGGCGGCTATCCATAGAAACGCCGCCACATAATTACTAAATAACATATATGGACTATATAAGGAAAGCATATCTTTCAATTAAGTTTTTTATATGTAACATATATAAAGTTTAATACAACATATTAAATTTTTATAAGTATGTTGTATGAAAACAATGCAAAAGTGGCCACTTTCATGAGTGAATCATGAGTAAATCATATAAGTCTTACACATATAAAATAAATATTTAACATGCAGGCATTGAATAATTTTATAAGGTTTTTGTATTTCTTTTCCGTATGGGTAGAGAAGAGCAAAAATGTCCTCATGTCAACTTTTCCTTTTAATATATATATATTTTTTAAGCTAGTGCTAAGTTAATTTTGTATTTAACATTATAGTGGTTATCCTAGTAAAAGATCGGGGCAGTAAACAGGCATCCCATCACATGAATGAACCAGACACACTGTGCACTCAGCTGGGGCGGCTTACTAACACACTAGACGTGACTCAGATTATACTTTAACAACAATGCATCCTCTTACCTCAGACATACGGCTAATCGCTGCTCAGGGTCAATGGGCTCCCTGAAATTGTTCCTCTGCCTCCTCAGTCTTGGAGCTCGTTGTTGGAGCAGCGTTTCAAACTGTCCCACAGACATCCTGAAGTAGGTCCTGAAGCGGCTGTGGTACAGTTTCAGCTCCAGAACCAGGCAGTGAAACTCACCAAGTTCTCCTCTCCTTTTCAAGATAGGATGCACCCAGTTGTCTCGTTTTTTTCGCTTATTTAACAAGATAAGCACCAGGTCATCATCACTCGATGTCGACTCCATGTTTGCTGTCTGTAACTGGCACGGCGATCGTTTTTTTTTCGAGAATGTATTAAATCGCCGCCCCGTGTATATATATCGCCAAAATTCGCCCCCGAATTATTCGCAATTTTGTGCCGTTTATTCGCATCGCCGCTGGTGTGCAAATACCTTTAGTTTACAGTACTTTTGTGGTTCTGTAATGTTTTGATTACAAACGTCCATGCCGCTGTTTCAGACAGCGGGTGGTAGTAGATGCGCTGTTCCACCACTGCAGTAATGGCAGCCGCTGATAATGGCGGTGCCCACAGATCAGCCATAGGATTGGTCTATACTTTTCAAACTGGAATTGGATTTCAAACACATCCCTCTTGTTCCTGGAAACAGTTACTTTGAGAAGAGGGCCCTGATTGGCTGGTCAGTGGACCAATCAGAGGGGATGGAATGGAATGGAATGGAACTGTCCTTTGAACAAAAACTGTGATGTCACATTTGTGAGCCATGATGGTCTTTGATGTTCCAGATCAAAGGCCAGCCTAGTCTATAAAAAGAACCTGATCCTCAGTCTAAGTCATAAATTCACCAGTTCAATATGAGTGGAATCACAAAGCAGACCAAAACAATGAACAGCGTAGAGAATATTACCCAGACCACCACTGTGGTCAACAAGGACAAAATCAGGCCAATAGTTTACACCTTTATCGACCAGCTGACAACAACACAGTGGACAAATCTGAAGGTTGGAAAATTTGACCAAAAAACAAAAACAAACTTGACTGAGATGTGTACTGATTTGATTGATGTTGCATCAACCCACATCTATGAGATCCTTCAGTCAGAGTTGGTATCAACAGGTCTGGAACACCAGGTGCGACAGTGTCTAGGGGACATGGGTGCTAATTTTAAAAGAGACCATTGCTGAGACAATGGGTTTAGATGGTAACGTCTTTTGCCGGAGTTCACAGGAGGTGACGGAGCTCATGGTCACCGAGGTAACAAAGAAGGTGAATTCTAGGTTGTCTAGCAGTGATGATAGTAAAGGAAGTGATGAGGAGGGCCCAGGAAAATGCATAACTTTTGGTGAAAGGGTGAAGAAGATTGCAAAAAAAGTTGGTAAAATATGCTCTGTCTGTGTGGCCAAGAAGTCAAAACTCTTTGCGGAAAATAAAATTCAGCAGGATGAGACTGATCTGGAGACAATCAAGGAGGTATCTCAGAGCAGTGCAACTGAAATGTTGTGTGATGAGGAACAGGACAGGCTTTCAAACATGTTCTCAGATGACCTGGACATACTAAGAGTCTCAGAAGTACTTGAAATCTCTTCTGCTAAATCAGCCAAAACGTTCTTGGATGATGAGGCCAAAAAGGTCAATGAATGTCATAGATATTGTTACATTTCTGCTGAAGAGTATAACCTTCATCTTGCCAAATCCGGGCTAGAGTCTGAGAAACTTTCCCTTGAGCTCCAGGTGAAACCAGACAAAGCCCAAGATTCAGAGCCATCACCCAAGGGCTTCAACAAAATTAAGGCTTTCTTTATCCGCCATTTTGCCCGTGAATCAATCCTTAACATGCTGGCAGAATTAAGATTCAAACATAAATCTGGGACTGTCAAAGCATCATCATCATCCACCCTGATTGATGTTGTGGATGACCTGGTGGAGGACATGATCACTAAGGCTGAGAAGGAAGACATGGGTGATGAGGAGTGCCTGTACCAGAAGATGGCCGAAAGCATCTCAAGTACCCGTGGCCTTCTCTCGCTGAAGGTGAGTAGTGTTCTCCAACATCATGTAACACCAGCAGGACAGGCTGCCAGTCTAGAGATAAAGAAGGAGGTCAAGCGTGAGGTGAAAAATGTTTTGAAAAAGCTGTGGTACTGGCTGACCAGACAGGCCAAAAAGAGCAGTGCTTCAAGCAGCATAGAGAAAGCTGTGGAATCACTTGAACCTGAGACAAAGACCATGTTCTCAAACGGCCTGGATAACCTCAGAGTCTCAGATGAACTTGAAGTCTCTTCAGCTAAATCAGCCAAAATGTTCTTGGCTGATGAGGCCATAAATATCTTTAGCCGTCAACTTGGCCGTGAGAACTCCAGAACTTCACTCAATGAGCTCCAGGCGGAACCAGACAAAGCACCAGACTCAAATCTGTCACCCCAGGGCCTAGACCAAAGGAAGGCTCTCAGTATCTTCCATTTTGCCCGTGAATTAATCCTAAAAATGATGGAGAAATTCGGATTGAAAGATAAATCAGGGACTGTCAAAGCATCATCATCATCCACCCTGATTGATGTTGTGGATGACCTGGTGGAGAACATGATCACTGAGGCTGTGAAGGAAGACATGGGTGATGAGGAGTGCCTGTACCAGAAGATGGCCGAAAGCATCTCAAGTACCCGTGAGTCTCTTTCGCTTGAGATGAGCAATGTTGTCCAAGATTTATTAACACCAGCAGGACAGACTGCCAGTCTAGAGATAAAGAAGGAGGTCAAGCTTGAGGTGAAAAATGTTTTGAAAAAGCTGTGGTACTGGCTGACCAGACAGGCCAAAAAGAGCAGTGCTTCAAGCAGCATAGAGAAAGCTTTGCAATCACTTGAACCTGAGACAGAGACCATGTTCTCAAACGGCCTGGATAACCTCAGAGTCTCAAATGAACTTGAAGTCTCTTCAGCTAAATCAGCCAAAATGTTCTTGGCTGATGAGGCCATAAACATCTTTAGCCGTCAACTTGGCCGTGAGAACTCCAGAACTTCACTCAATGAGCTCCAGGCGGAACCAGACAAAGCACCAGACTCAAATCTGTCACCCCAGGGCCTAGACCAAAGGAAGGCTCTCAGTATCTTCCATTTTGCCCGTGAATTAATCCTTAACATGCTGGCAGAATTAAGATTCAAACATAAATCTGGGACTGTCAAAGCATCATCATCATCCACCCTGATTGATGTTGTGGATGACCTGGTGGAGGACATGATCACTAAGGCTGAGAAGGAAGACATGGGTGATGAGGAGTGCCTGTACCAGAAGATGGCCGACAGCATCTCAAGCACCGGTGGCCTTCTCTCGCTGAAGGTGAGTAGTGTTCTCCAACATCATGTAACACCAGCAGGAGAGGCTGCCAGTCTAGAGATAAAGAAGGAGGTCAAGCGTGAGGTGAAAAATGTTTTGAAAAAGCTGTGGTACTGGCTGACCAGACAGGCCAAAAAGAGCAGTGCTTCAAGCAGCATAGAGAAAGCTGTGGAATCACTTGAACCTGAGACAGAGACCATGTTCTCAAACGGCCTGGATAACCTCAGAGTCTCAGATGAACTTGAAGTCTCTTCAGCTAAATCAGCCAAAATGTTCTTGGCTGATGAGGCCATAAACATCTTTAGCCGTCAACTTGACCGTGAGAACTCCAGAACTTCACTCAATGAGCTCCAGGCGGAACCAGACAAAGCACCAGACTCAAATCTGTCACCCCAGGGCCTAGACCAAAGGAAGGCTCTCAGTATCTTCCATTTTGCCCGTGAATTAATCCTAAAAATGATGGAGAAATTCGGATTGAAAGATAAATCAGGGACTGTCAAAGCATCATCATCATCCACCCTGAGTGATGTTGTGGATGACCTGGTGGAGGACATGATCACTGAGGCTGTGAAAGAAGACATGGGTGATGAGGAGTGCCTGTACCAGAAGATGGCCAAAAGCATCTCAAGTACCCGTGAGTCTCTTTCGCTTGAGATGAGCAATGTTATCCAAGATTTATTAACACCACCAGGACAGGCTGCCAGTCTAGAGATAAAGAAGGAGGTCAAGCTTGAGGTGAAAAATGTTTTGAAAAAGCTGTGGTACTGGCTGACCAGACAGGCCAAAAAGAGCAGCGCTGCAAGCAGCATAGAGAAAGCTGTGGAATCACTTGAACCTGAGACAGAGACCATGTTCTCAAACGGCCTGGATAACCTCAGAGTCTCAAATGAACTTGAAGTCTCTTCAGCTAAATCAGTCAAAATGTTCTTGGACGATGAGGCCATAAAGGTCTCCGACTTTCAACAGGATTCTTATATTTCAGCTGAAGAGTGTAACCCTCATCTTGACAAAGTCGGGCTAGAGTATGAGAAGATTGGCCATGAGCTCGATGAGCTCCAGGAGACCCCAGACAAAGCACCAGACTCAGAGCCATCACCTCAGCGCCTAGACCAAAGGAAGGCTTTCAGTATCCGCAATTTTGCTCGTGAGTTAATCCGAAACATGATGGAGAAATTTAAATTCAAACATAACTCTAGGACTTTTAAAGCATCATCATCATCCACCCTGAGTGATGTTGTGGATGACCTGGTGGAGAACATGATCACTGAGGCTGTGAAAGAAGACATGGGTGATGAGGAGTGCCTGTACCAGAAGATGGCCGACAGCATCTCAAGCACCCGTGAGTCTCTTTCGCTTGAGATGAGCAATGTTGTCCAAGAATTCCTAACACCAGCAGGACAGGCTGCCAGTCTAGAGATAAAGAAGGAGGTCAAGCTTGAGGTGAAAAATGTTTTGAAAAAGCTGTGGTACTGGCTGACCAGACAGGCCAAAAAGAGCAGTGCTGCAAGCAGCATAGAGAAAGCTGTGGAATCACTTGAACCTGAGACAGAGACCATGTTCTCAAACGGCCTGGATAACCTCAGAGTCTCAGATGAACTTGAAGTCTCTTCAGCTAAATCAGCCAAAATATTCTTAGATGATGAGGCCATAAACATCTTTAGCCGTCAACTTGGCCGTGAGAACTCCAGAACTTCACGCAATGAGCTCCAGGCGGAACCAGACAAAGCACCAGAGTCAGATCCATCACCCCAGGGCCTAGACCAAAGGAAGGCTTTCAGTATCTCCCATTTTGCCCGTGAATTAATCCTAAAAATGATGGAGAAATTCGGATTGAAAGATAAATCAGGGACTGTCAAAGCATCATCATCATCCACCCTGAGTGATGTTGTGGATGACCTGGTGGAGGACATGATCACTGAGGGTGAGATGGAAGACATGGGTGATGAGGAGTGCCTGTACCAGAAGATGGCCAAAAGCATTGCAAACAGTCATGACTCTCTTTTGCGTGAGATGAGCAATGTTGTCCAAGATTTATTAACACCACCAGGACAGGCTGCCAGTCTAGAGATAAAAGAGATCGAGCCTGAGGTGAAAAATGTTTTGAAAAAGCTGTGGCAGTGGCTGAAAAGACAGGCCAAACAGAACAGTGCTGCAACCGGGGTACAGAAAGCTGTGGAATCACTTGAACCTGAGACAGAGACCCTTACTTTTGAGCCAGTTCTTGATGATGATGATGATAATAATCTGGCTTTCTCTGATGATGAAGCCAATCCAGAGCAAGAGGCTGATGATGTAGTAGACTTCACAGATGACAGGTCTGATGATGAAGTCTACACAGACGAGAAAGCTGATGATGAATCCCATACAGAGGAGGACGAGCTCAGTGCAAAAGTCTGTGAAGTCATTGTGTGGGACCTGTTATACAAAGCAATGCCAGGGTTTTTACCTCGGAAAAATTCCTCCTACACAGCCTCATCGACAACTTTAATTGACATGCTCATCGCAGAGGTAAGAGCATCTGGTATCATCCTGGACCCACATCGTGTGAGCATCCCAAAGGTGATCCAGAACACATACAAGGACCTGTGCAAAAAGTATGGTGGTATGCTGTGGGCATACCTGCTCTCAGAATCTCCACAAGTCCACAAGTTTGTCATTGAGACTCTGAAAAAACACCTTGCACCCAAAAAGACCTTTAAACAGAAGATGTCAGCTGCCAAGTCCTGGTTCCTGTCTTTGCTACCAACCTCACTCAGGTGTTGATCAGCAAAAGTCGCACCAATGACTCTAGGCCTGGATTAAGATCTCCATAATGCCACACACACCTCTGTGTGGCCTCATCTTTTTTTTCAGGTTTCCTCCGAGTGCTTCGGTTTTCCTACATAAGATTTAATGTAAAAAAATTCAGGGCACTTCCGGGTTAGAGAGGTGAATAGAGTAAACGTGTTGAGCGCGCCCTCCGGCAAATTTTACTTTTTTACAACAACTCCACCCTCTATATCTCATATCCGAACAAAATCTGTCTGCTTGGGGTGCTGGTTTGGCGTAGTGGTTAGCACCTCATGTACAATGTACTTACTTCTGCCGGTCCAGGTTTGAATCCCGCCTGTGACCAGTTTGCAGAATGTCTTCCCCTACTCTCTCACCCCCTTTCACAAGCCTGTCCACTGTCTCTCTCCTATCAATAAAGGCACAAAATGCCCAAAAAATATACATGAAAAAAAAAAAAATCTGTCTGCTTATCAACTTAGATACCTGTCAAATAACTACAGCCGTAACTGACATGGCCAGCAAAGGCACTAAATTGAGCAAAAAAGAAGAGGCTAGCACTAGCTTAACTCTGAAAGCTATCACCACGCTGCTGGAGCAACACCGGGAGGCGCTAGTCACCGAGTCAAAACATTTGGTCAGCTCGACTCAAAATTAGAGCAGGTTGAGCAGCTTGCATGGACAGTTGTTTAACTCTTGTCAGTTGGAATGTCAAAGGTTTAAAACACCCCATAAAAAGAAGAAAAGTGCTCTCGCATCTGAAACAACTCAAAACAGATATTATTTTCATGCAAGAAACCCATATTCATAGCTCAGACAACAATGCTGGACTTTCTGAGCAGTCTCAACATCCCTAATCGTTCATCAGATTCTAAGAAAAGATTGGATGAGCCCATATCACAGGCTGAAATAGCCTCAGTCATCTCCTCAATGCAGTCAGGCAGAAGTTCAGGCCCTGATGGTTTTCTGGACTAGTTTTTTGAAAAGTTTTCCTCCCTCCTTTCCCCACAAGAGTGTTCTGTTTTGTCTGAATCTTTTTATCATGGCTTTCTTCCTCCATCTTTTGCTGAAGCCTGCATCACTCTTATCGCAAAGAAAGGCAAGGATCCAGCTCAATGCTCCTCCTACAGACCAACTGGTCTAAAGTTCTTGTGGTTGACAGAAGCTTGTGTCCTGCCTGAAACTTGAAAAATTCAGACACTCACCAACACTCATACGGGAGGTGCTGGAGGGCGTGGGGGCCTTTTCTTGAATATGTTTCAGACCTTGTAAACATTTGACATTACCACAACTTACCGACTCACCAAGGTCATGTATTACTGTGATGACAGGCCAATGTCTGTTTGATTCTCTTCATTGTGCAAATAAATATTTAACTCATCATTCAAAAGAATTTTAAGCTCGTCATGTTGATATCACTGAAAATATTGAACACTATCATGGGGCAGTTCTTTCAGGTTTTCCATCTGTTGTCTGTCCTGATTTATCTGTGTTGTTTGTGTTTATGTCTGTAACTGTGAGGCTGCTACAGCAGACAGGTCTGATCAAGAAAACACATTTTACATTAGATTAGACAACTTTATTCATCCCAAAGGGTAATTCAGTTTTTGCAGTCTACCCAGACCGTACATACATTTACAAACAACAAACATGGACAATGATAAATTAAAAAAGTCAGTAGGTGACAGAGATACTCATTGACACATATCAGCCCTCAATAGACCCCAGGGTCAGGCAGATTATAATGCACATTAACGAAAAGCATGTTTTATGCAGTTCTTGATCCAACTAAGCTAAAATAAGGAGAGAAAGTAGTGGATTGTACATTGTTATCTCAGGCCTTTACATTTTTCCTATAGAAATACGCAGAGAGGGGGGTTTAAGTATGGGGCCAGTATTGTAGCAAAACTATTTACAAATGTGTATTTCGATCTGTGTGTTACCAGAGCCACAAATTTGTAACTACAACTATTTACAAATGTGTATTTCAATTTGTGTGTGTTACCAGAGCCACAAATTTGTAACTACAACTATTTAGCAACTATTTAACTACAACTGGCCAAAGTCAAAATGTTTTTAAGTCACCACAGCCTTGAAATGGCCATCCATGCTCTTATAAGTTCTAGACTTGATTATTGTAATGCTCTTTATGTCGGTGTCTCCCAGGCTTCTCTTAGTCGCCTCCAGCTTGTGCAAAACTCTGCGGCCCGTCTTTTAACCAGCACTAAAAGACGAGAGCACATCACTCCTGTTCTTAAATCCCTTCACTGGCTTCCCGTCCAGTACAGGATTGATTTTAAAATTTTAATGTTTGTTTTTAAAGCTCTTCATGGTCTCGCCCCAGAGTACTTAACTGAGCTTTTAACTGTTCGAGAACCTGGTAGAGCGCTGAGGTCATCAAACCACTCTTGCTGGAAGTTCCCAGGTCCAAATACAAACACTGGGGTGATCAAGCCTTTTCCATCGTTGCTCCCAGACTTTGGAATAAGCTCCCTGTTGAAATGCGTCTCATTTCTGACCTGGGCCTTTTCAAATCTAGACTGAAGACATATTTATTCAGGATGACTTTTAATACCCAGTAGTGTGGTGACACTTTTACTTTTACTCTGTTTTACTTTATTTTATTGTATTTTATTGCTTTCATTCTTTCCATTGCTTTTATTGTTTTTATTGTTGTTATTGTTTTTAGTTATTTTTAATTGTTTTATTTATTGCTCTTTTTTGCACCTATTGTAAAGCACTTTGGTTCACCGAAAGGGTTGTTGTAAAGGGCTGTATAAATAAAGAACATTTACATTTACATTTACAAATGTGTATTTCGCTCTGTGTGTGTTACCAGAGCCACAAATTTGTAAAGAAATCTGTATGTGTGTAACTACATCCTTAGATGTGGAAACAAAATCTGTGTGTGTAAAATAAACTATTTAAAAAAAATCAGTTTCTGTGTAAAATAAAGTGTGTTTGTGTAGTCAAATCCACATATATGTAAAATAAATCTGCAGCTGCGCAAACTGATCTGTATGAGTAGACAGGTCAGAAAATACATTCACCACTATGTAGGTGTGTGGTCTGTGACTATCTGGCCACTACATTGGATGTTTTCTCACACATGATTTTAGCTACACTCCTGCCGCGGAAGAGGAAAACATTCGTGCAGCAATTTGTATCTGTGTGCAGACTTGTCTGTGAGCCTCCGTGGAGATACAGTTTCAGACCACCAGGGGGTGCAAGCACCAACGATATTGTTCACCTCTACTGTTTTCAGCCTGGCTGCTGGCTCAGTAGACAGCGGTGTGATGGAGTCAAGGTGGTGGTGTATTAGGGCCACTTAAAGAAACTCCAAACAAGCTGCTGACAGCTTTATTGTGTCTGAATCTGCTACCGATGATGGCTCTGCGGCTTAGGGACGATTGGCAAGTTACCAAACTCAGCCTGATGATCACAATGTGAAATATAGGTACACAGTTCAACTCTCTGGCGGGCACGTAATGCAGGTGGCCAGGAAAATTTGTTTCACTTGTCCGCTTGTCACATTGACGTGATTTAATGTGATTAATTGACGTGATTTCCACAATTTACCTGCAGAGCATTCCCAGGCATGAGAAGGACACATTTTTGGGTGCAAAGCGCAGGATCACACTGTGGAACCCTTCCAAGGTGGCTGTTTGATAAAGTGGGCTCAGCTTCTTCACATCACTAAGAAGCGCTTGTTCATGAGCACCTTCTCGAGCCTGTATCGGGTTATTCTGGCAACCGGATCTTGGGATCCAGAAAGTTCCCGCCGGGCCGTGGGATGGATACGTGGCCTGTCACAGCAGCTGCCCCCAGCGAAGGATCGCAGCGTGCCCGATGTCCCCCGCCACCTCCACCGGACAGCACCTGGATCTCACACCGGTTAGCTCCCATGACTGTGATCCTCGGAGATTCCATCATCCGGCGTGTGAGATCCCAGCTGACAACAATTCTGTGCTTCCCCGGTGCTACAGTAAACGACATCGCGGCAAAACTCCCTGATATCCTGGAGGCACATCCGTCAGTCACAACGGTCGTGATTCACGTCGGCACGAATGACGTGAGGAAACAGGAGTCAGAAATCCTAAAAAATAATTTTATCCAGCTTCATCAGCGTCTCTCCCAGAGCAACGTAAAGTCTTTCATCTCGGGTCCGGTGCCGACCCTCGGCCGTGGGGTTGGGCGTTTCTCCAGGCTCCTTAGCCTCCACACCTGGCTCTCCACTGTCTGCCGGAATTATGGCATTGTTGTTTTTGACAATCTTAATCTCTTATGGGAGCGCAAGGACGCTTTTAACCAGGACGGTGTCCATTTAAATCCCCGGGGGGGCATGGCTTCTCTCCTCAAACATATCCTTTTCTCTTCAACAACGCACGGACAATCAGTATGCATCTGGACAGCCTGGATCACAACCACCTACGTCATCACCACCTTCTTCTTCACATCCCTGACTACAGAGCACATTCAACCCAGGTACTCTCACCACCACTACTCATACTAGGTCAACTAGCTTCCCCTGTTGTCTGGCTCCCCCTGCAGTTTCAATCCCTGTCATAATCAGCAAGGGACACAATAACAAGCCTCCCGGGGATCACACCTACACCACACTCTCTTAAATATTCCCCTGGAGGCGGACATTAGCTCAGTTGGTAGAGCGTCCGCCCCATGTACGGGGGCTGCCCACCCCCAGCAGCGGCTGCTGGTTCGATTCCCGGCCTCAGCCCTTTGCTGGGTGTCATCCCCCCCCCCCCCCCCTTCACCCACTTTCCTGTCAATCTTCAGCTGTCCTATATAATAAAGGCCAGAAAAGCCAGAAAAAATAACTTCAAAAAAATATATATAATATTGCCCTGGAGCAGCACGATGAGCGCACGTTCAGCACGGACATTAAAATGGCTGTGCTGAACGTGCGCTGGCTGTCTGATAAATCTTTTTATCATACGTGACGTCATTTTAGATAATAATTTAGATTGTATTCTCCTTACAGAGACATGGCTTGGCACCGATGCACCCTTTGTTCTCACAGAGGCCTCCCCACCAAATTTTAATTTTTTATTTTCTTCTTGGGGGTGCAGAAGGTGGGTGGGACTGCATCAATTTTAAGAAATAACATGGTTTTAAAGGAAGTTTCTTTCAACAGTTATATATCCTTTAAGCATCATGCCTTTGTTTTTAGCAGCCCACCCATCCTGTGTGTAACAGTCTACAGACCACCCCATTACTCCTCTGTTTTTATCAGTGAATTTCTAGAACTTCTGTCATTCATTCATACAACTTATAATAGGATCTTAATTACTGGCAATTTTAACTTGCACCTGGACATGGCTGCAGACTCAATGTCCAAAAATTTTGTAAACCTTTTAAAGTGCCTTGATTTTGTCACGCAGCAGATCCAGCGCCTGGGGGCGCACCCTCGACCTCATCATAACTTATGGCCTGTCCGTGGGTGCGCCCTCTGTCGTGGATCTGGCAGTGTCTGACCATTTCTGTGTGTTTTTTAACATCGCCAGTTTTAACCAGCAGGTGGCCCCTGTGAGAACGGTGAGGAGACACTACCTAACTCCTGAAGTGGCTGACAATTTTATTCAGATTTTAGAGAGCACTCCTGCGGCTGTTTTACCAGCTCCCTGTGATTTTATTGTTGACAATTTTAACAGCAAAATTAAATCAACACTGGACTCAGTTGCTCCACTTTTAACACAAAAAAAAAATCAAAACAAAGCCTACACCACCATGGAGAACTGGAGACATCAGGGAGCTGAAGAGAAGCTGCAGAAGTGCTGAGAGATGGAGAAAATCAAAGTTAACAGTTCACTATGAAACCTTCTTTTACCACCTCAAATCTTACAATAACGCAGTCAAACATGCAAGAATGGCCCATTTTCAAAATCTAATCACCAACCATAAAAACAACCCCAAATTCCTCTTCTCTACAATCGACATTTTAACCAATAAAAATTTGAACAGATCCTCCTTTCCAAGTGACATTTTATGTGAGGACTTTGCAGACCACTTCAGGAGTAAAATCAACGACATCAGTTTGAATCTTTTACCTAAACAGATTTTAACTGTCGACTCACCTGGGTCATTGATTTTACCCGAGGAAACACTGGAGAGTTTTGCCCTGGTTAATGCGAGGACGCTTAGTCGAGTTTTCTCCCAGGTAAAGCCCACAACCTGCCTTTTAGACCCAATTCCCACACCATTTTTAAGTAATTTTATGGCGTGTTTGAGGAACAGCTGCTGTACATTATGAATTGCTCTCTTCAGACAGGTGTTTTTCCCACTTCCTTTAAAACGGCGGTGGTAAAGCCCCTCTTGAAGAACAACAATTTAGACCCCAATGTCTTAAGCAATTACCGGCCTGTATCCAACTTACCGTTTTTAGGTAAAGTTTTAGAAAAACTTGTTTTTAACCAAGTAAATTATTTTTTAATTCAGAATAACATTTTAGAGACGCATCAGTCTGGTTTTAGGATGAATCACAGTACAGAGACAGCTCTTTTAAAGATTTTAAATGATATCAGGTGCAATTAGATAACCATAAACTCACTGTCTTGGTGCTGCTGGATCTGACTGCTGCCTTCGGTACAGTAGACCATTACATTTTATTAAATAGACTGAAGCACCTGGTTGGCCTCTCTGGTGCTGTTCTGAAATGGTTCAACTCTTACCTGACTGATCGAAGCTTCTTTGTAAGTTTGGATACATGTATGAACCCATGAGATAAAGTGTGGGGTCCCCCAGGGGTCAATTTTAGGTCCAACTGTTTTTAATCTTTACATGCTTCCCCTGGGGGATGTCATCAGGAGGCACGGCATCAGCTTCCATAGTTATGCTGATGATACGCAACTGTACATCGCCGTGTCTCCTGATGACACAGGGCCTATTGATGCCCTTTAAACTGCATTTTAGATATAAAGTCATGGATGGCAGCAAATTTCTTACAGCTCAACCAGGACAAAACAGAAGTTTTAGTCATTGGCCCTGAAGGCCGGAGAGAGAAACTTTGACCAAAACTCCAACATCTTAAACCAACAAATTATGTAAAATATTTGGGCGTGATTTTTGACTCTGAGCTTTCTTTTATTCCACACATCAAGAATATAACTAAGATCTGTTTTTATCATCTCAAAAATATAGCCAGAGTCCGCCCGTTTCTCTCTCAAGCCAGCACGGAGGTATTAATGCATGCTTTTATCTCTTCTCATTTAGATTATTGTAATGCCCTGCTCTCTGGTCTTCCCAAAAAGACAATTTCCAACCTACAGTTAATACAAAATTCAGCCGCACGAGTGCTGACGCTGTTCTCTTCACAGCTAGTATGAATGAGTGTGTGTGCAGGTGTGTGTGCGTACGTTGATGTCTGCGAGCTTGTGTCTGGATATGTCTCTGTAGTTTTTTTTTTGGGGTGGTGGGGTTGTTTCTGTTTTTATGTTGTTTTTAGCCTCTGTGAGGCACTTTGTGTTGCTTCTAAGTATGAAAAGTGCCTTATAAATAAAGTTTGACTTGATTTGTCGTGGTCGTGCATCACTTAGTTAGTTAGTTTATTTTTTCCGGTCATTGTACAGTCAATTTATATATATATATATATATATATATATATATATATATATATATATATATATATATATATATATATATATATATATATATATATATATATATATATATATATATATATATCCACACATATCTAAATATATATACATAAATATATACATGTAGATCCACACACACATACACATATTCACACACATGTACAACCATACACATAACCGTGTGCAGATCTTTGTACTTACCCTACCCTTCATCAAGACTGCGCTTTGCTTGTTTCCATTGAGCTGATGCATGATGGGAGATGATTCTGCTCTATGGGCCCAATAACGCAGAAGTAACCCGGGAGCCAGAAACTTTTTTCGGCGTATGTGCTGGGTGAGCAACTCCAATAGAAATGAACGAGTGCCATTTTCGATCCAGTACCCAGTTCTCATAATACATCCATGATTTGAAGTCACTTGACTTTAGATAAACTTACAACAGACACACTTTGCTTTAGGACATAATGGACACTTCACATGTGTGTTCTTGCCTTTAGCCTCTTGGTTTTCCATCCTGAAAACGCCAGTTTTAACTCCACCTGTTCGATGTAGTTAGCTGTGTTGCCAGATTTGCGATTGAAATAAGCATTTTTAAAGAGAGAAGCCTACATGAAGCGTGTTTTAATTTTTATCCACGTTACATTTCAATTCCAAAGTCATATTTCTTCTATTTTGTCTCTTAATTTCCTTATTAAACATCCTTTTGTTTGGAGGTGGAACATCCTTTTCTTTATACAGAAGTGAAGGGAGGGGCTGCTGTTATTTATAACTCTGTTATTTCTAAACAGTCTAACTGTGATTTTTATAACCAAACAGACATGTCAGGGTTTATCTAAGTTTTATCTTAATCTTCTACAGCTTTATCATGGTGAAAACAGTAGTAGCTACATTAGAAATCAATTGAAATCTGGCTATAAGGATTTATTTGAGGTGGAAACACCTTTTAGCGTAACTGTGCTAGGCTGGGATAAAATAATTTTAATAACTTCTGAACTGGGTTTATATTTATGGTTTGGGGGCATGACAAGCCCAAATGAACGACTGCTCTATTTGAACAAGCCCAAAAAAGTGCAGTCCACAACTCCCAATATACACATGCTAGTTAGAAAAAGAAGAAGCTGAAAGTTGGTTATATTAAGTGAACCTGGCAACTTTGGCATCGTGTTTTCTCTTCTCTATGTCAGCAGCGCAGCTCCTGTCTGTGTCTGTCTGAGTGAGGCAGGTCTGATATCAGCTGATGACATCAGTGCAAAGTAACACGCCACATTTCACTGTCTGTAACGGAAACAGTGTTTTAACGCATGAAAAAGTAATTAATTAGATTATTATGTTACTGGGGAAAAATTATGGAATTAGTAATGCCATTGTTTCTAACGCTGTTACTCCCAACACTGATGATAGGGGTAAAGACTATACCAGTCAAACTACGGTATTATTTGAACTCAAACTCATAAAACTTGTGTATTTTGTGTTGTGTCGTTTATGAATGATTCGTTCAAAAGGACTTCTGTCTCCTGCCAAAACAGTCGGTGGATGAAGCACTCAGTGAACTTTACTCTCCTGAATTATTTTCACTTTCATGGTGACTGTTGCTCCCTGTTGCAGAGGAGGGAGATAGGAGTGTGTTTAGTTCAAGTGTATCTAGGGAAAAATAAACTTCTTATTCAATATTCTTTTTTATTGCCATCACAACAACTCCCGTACAGTTGGACACAGCATGTTTATAATGTATAAAAGCCAGAGTTTGATAAAATGTGTGAGTCATGTTCAGTGTGAGTCCTTCAGTGAAAGTGCTGTGGTCTGACTGTTGAGTGAACGTCGCACTGCAGGAGACACTGAAACAGTCAGCTCATAGAAACATTAACACACAACTCCTCTGGTTTAACACATTTACTTTATACAGCACATTAGGATTGGAAGAGGGAAAAAAACTGAATGAAGTACAAAATAAAACAACAAAACAACTTTGAAGCTTTTACTTTGCAGGCTGTTTGATAGTTGTTATAGTTATTAAATAGTTTTTATTATAGTTGCCTTGTCATGTGATTTTTAAGGCCTAATTTCCACTTGAACTGTCAGTCACAAACTTAAATCCTCTTTAAAAAGATGAACAACGACCATGTAAACATCTAATTCAGAAAAAAAATTATAATTCTGAATCAAACTTAATTCCCAAGTAAGTGGCTGGTTTATTCCTATTTAAATCCAAAATAAATAATTCCTCAATCATGTAACCGTTCACTCCTGTCCTTCAGCGATGAGGCACAGGACGCTGACGGGAGCAGGACGGCTGCCTGAAGCGAGCGTGGGACTCCACACAAGCCGAGACAGTTTATTACATTAGAGTCTTCGAAGATTTGGAAGTAATGAAAGTGTGGATGGAAATCAGCATTAAAATGTGGACCTTTTCAAAGCTGTAGTGTCCAAGTTGGACGAGGTTTCCCTCAATGGAGACACAGAACTGGAGTTTTTCTTTGGGTAGACGTAAAAACGTGAAAACGTAAATACATAAATACGTCACTACGTCACATCTGCTCCTGTCCAATCAGAACCATTCTCAACACTCAGGCCATGAATAAAGGTAAATACACATGTTTTACATGTAAACCTTTATTCAGAATTATTATTTCCATGTAAACAGGAGGGAGAAAACTTTGATCCTGAATTATTCTATTCTGAATAATTAATTTGGAATTATAAGACACCATGTACCATGGCCCATGTTAACTTGTAACCTTTAGCTGCATGAAAACAGCATTAGTATCAACAGTATTGTTCATCAAAATTAATTATTGGTTCATGTAAACTATATTTGCAGACTTTTTATTTTTTTAAAAAGCATCACATCTACAAATATTTGTATTTCACTTATTTTATGCAGAAACATAATTTTTCAACAGTTTTAGGAAATCAATAAACTCTCCTCAATTTCAAAACGTAAAATTAATTATTGTCCTGAAGAAGGAGAGATGGGGTCCTGAAATGACTTATGAAACACGTGTGAAGAAAGTGCTGAAACAATGTGAAGTGTGTCCCAGATCATCTCTAAATGTGATCTGAACCATCAGATCTCGTGGTGCTGACACTGGTACTGTAGGAAGTCCATTTGAGATCAGATCTCTTTAAGTGAATGTCTATGCTAGAAATAACCAGCGTCATACATCTATTTTATGTAGCCCTGTGTAGATGTCTTACAAATACTTCAGTTCTTATTATTCTCTTCATGTCTGTTATAAAGAGTGGCTGAAAAAAAAAGGACCTGGAGGAGGCGAGCTTCACTGTTCATCTAAACGAGGCGGCGGGATTCATCACAGAAAAAAATCATGGCTATGCATGGCATAAGTGTTGTAGTAGGCGGTTTTTCTGGAGCAACGTCAGCAAGTGTACACACATGTATGCTGTGTGTCGCACAGTTAGAGCAAAGCAACCATGGAGCTGAGCAGCATACTGAGTGAAGGTCATCTATGTTTTCAGTTAAAGTTGATTATATCAAAAATAGTGATTCAATTAATGCTATGTGGAGGTTTTTATAGTGTAACATTACTTTAACCCTCTGGAAATTTGAGTTTTAAAGTGAAACTTCTGGTTGTATTTAGAAAGCAATCGAGAGACGTGATAACCGTTATTTATGTTGCCAAGCTAGCTTAGTCCAGTTTGAAACAAAGGTTTATACATTTAAGTCGTATGAAATCTTTTCAATAGTGGCTGGGTACCTGGTGAAATTGAGAAGTTATGGTAAAGACCTAAGAAAAATGTAAAGGCATCAAGTATTCTTGGTTTAAGATACCTAGCCTAAAGACTCTTTATTTTAATCTTGTTTGATTTTGTCACGTGGGAATGTAAAAACCAAAATGATGGGACAATTTTTTTAGAAGTGCATTTCAAATGTACATTGAACACTTTGTTATGGAAAGTATCCAGCAGACTTCAGGCAGTTTCAACCAAGGTAAATTTAAATATTGGTGAAGAATATGTACGGTAATGTCAAGTACAAATATCAAATCTTATATTACATGTTTAAATAATAAAGAAGGTTTTGATTACAGGAATGGTTTTTGTGTTTTAGAGGGACTGAGTGACAATATGAGTCCAGTTTTCAGTTTCTCTAAATTTATGTGTAGTGTCATGTGCAGAAGATGTATTGTGTGCCCTGATTTATTTCTTTTTGTATTTTTATTCAGCAAAAGCAGAGCTTTTCTCTCTGCCACAGTCACCTGACCCTGACGTGGCAGCTTTGAGACAATCCTGCCAGCTTTTATGTGTAAGTACTAAAAGAGTTTGGATTTACAGAGTTATAGTATGTGTGATATTTTTTATGGGTTAGAACTACAGGAGGGCAAGTATTTGATTTACTGAATAATTTATTTAAACCCTGAAAGAGGGGCTCATTTTTAAGGTTGTATTTCCTGAGTATTATTTAAATATCTATCATGTTCTAAATGGAGACAGATATCTGATTTTGTTGTTAAACTTCTGTGACATAAAGAGGCCGTGCTTGATGTGGTCAGAGATAATGTACAGTACTGCATTTCTTTACAGATGTAACATATTAGAGTTACAGTAAATGTCATATAACAGTCATAGGGATGTTTTCATTAGTGTGGAATTAACTGATTATTAAAATGGTTTGATTAAACTTCAAATGACTGTCTTTGGATCGATATAAAAAGTGTGTCGACTGTTCTAAAAGTTGTTGTTAGTTTGTTGATTGGATGGGTCAAATGTTTTTTTACCCATTGTTTTAAAATGTATTTTAGAGAGAGTTAAAGGCTTTGAGGTATTTGATCTTCCTCAGAACTCATCCAGAGTTCTTTCTTCCATTGTTTCTTCCATTATTCACTGATGTTTTCCTTTGGTTGTCATTTCTTTCAGTATCAGTGTTTGGATGGTGCAGTTGGGCGGGATGCCCTGTATGAAGAGGCTGGGGGGTGGGGCTCCCAGGCTCTTCAGGCTATAATGAAAGAGCGGAGGCTGATAAAGGTGGAGGGAATACGGAGGAAGAGGGCAGAGGACGAGCTGCAGAGGGTCCGAGAGGAGCTGAGGAGAGAGAGGGAGAAAGTGGAGGCACTGGAGGGCAGCCTGACCCTCCAAAATGATGGTGAATATTTTATATTATTTTTTTGAATCTTTGTTTTTAAAAAGATTGATTATGAATGATTATGTATTTAATAATTATATTTGTGTTTTCATGTTTGGCTGATGTTGAATGACGATGGGAGGAGCCTGAAGAGCCTGGGGAGGGTGGGAGTTTTTAATTTAATTTAAGGTTTTTTTTTGTTGTTGTTATTGTTCCATGTTCATCTAATTTTTGTATATATAAATAAAAAGTGTTCATATTTTCAGTTGGTTGTCTGGTTTTGTTGATTTTAAATGTTTTCATAGCTTTATACCATAGACCATATGACATGAATTCTGGTCCTTCTGGAGTGAACCTCAAGCAGACACTTGACTAACAGCAAGTTTGTAACACTTCTGCATTGTCTCTGATTTTTAGACTGGAGGTTGCTGCTTGGTTTAAACTGATTTAAAGTAAGGGCTGCTGTCAATCTGACTTGGTAACATTGAAGGCACAACATGTTGTAGGGTTTGGGTAAAAAGGGTTTAAAAGTTTTGTTCACTGGAAAGAGAGAAAGATAAATTGCTAAAGAAAAAATTAGTCTTAATTGTAAGATAAATTGAGAGCTATTTGTCAAAACAGTCATGATGGCAAATCATTTTAAAAGGGAATTAAAAACATTTGTTGTAACATTTGGAATATTAGAAAGTTTATAGTTTGATATGTGTTTATTGTGAGGTAATTGTCTTGTGCAAATTATTAAAATTTGAAATAGAATATTTCAATATAAAAGTCTATTTTAAAAGGGTTCAAAGACATTTCTAAAATGATATCTATAAATGTGATAAAATGTAAGCATTGGGCATGTGAATTGAATAACATGTTAATTTTGTAATACAGAAAAAAGGGAATATGTATTTCTTTGTCTAGGTTTCTATCTAATAATTTAGAGAAATATTTGCAGTCACTTATCTCATGTAAATTGTCATAATATAGTATTCTAAGAAATGGCTTACAAGACATTGATTATTTTTTTGGGTGCTGAAATCTAGGCTTTTTAAAAGACTTATTGAGTTTTGGCACAACATGAATGAGGTAGACAGAGAAAAATGGGGGTT
>JAZDUH010000357.1:0-45000 GCA_036419115.1 Scarus forsteni | reverse complement strand
TACTTAGAAACGCCTCACAGTCTCTGAAGAAAAAAAAGAGAAGAAATGCATCATAAATTCATTATCAAGTGCTTTTATTTTGTTAATTTTATGGTCTTTAAGTTCATGTCCCTGATTTTTCTTGATTTAATCTTCACGCGAGAAAACTTTTCAGGAGACGTGTTTACCTATACTACGCCCTGATTGGTCGACTTGAATTAAACTGATCCTTTTGATCCTAAGGTGATATAAAGAGTAGCCTCGTCTTTAACGTCCGTCTTTACTGATTTCGTAAGAGCGAGCTAGTGAGCCTTGGCTGATAAGCGACCCAATCTGAGTTAAAACAGTGAATTTCCGGAACCTCCAAGGACCTTAAATCCTTATTTTATTCCTCTCTCTTCCCTCTTCTATCTTCTATCTCTTTTTCTTTGATTGACTGACAGCAGGACTCCTGTGGACACACAGTAAGTAAAAGTTCATGGTGTATATGGCTGGCTAGCTTCATGCTACATGCAGTGTAATTGTCAATGTGAGTGAGTATAAAGCTAATGATAAAGACTGTATAATATAAGGTGTAGCATGAACAGAGGAATACTTTGGTCTGTGTATGTTTGGGTTTTCAGTGGTTGAAATATAGGCTGTTAGCAGGCCTTGTGCGACAAAGCTAAGCTGAGCTAAGTAGGCTATGTAGTAGAGCTAAGTGGCTTCATGTGTTTGAAGAGTGATTCAGCATGGCTGCTTTACTTAAGAAACAAGTTTCACAGCGAAGTTGAGGAGTGTTTTCAGTTCATTTAAAAAGGATTAGTGATGTTAGGTTTTGAGACTTGAGGGTGGGGTTGGGGGGAATTCACAGCGCGGCACCGATCAGCATTGCAGTCTCCACTAAACGGATAACAATGACGTTTAAAGTAAATATAACACCACAGAGCGGCAGGGGGCACTGCTGCTTCTGACGACTCTATATAAAGATATAAACATGGAAATAGTGCTAAAAAATCTCTGCGACCCACTGGATATTTACATTATGACGTGCATCATAACAATGAAAACATACAGTCAGATGATAACACAGGTCTGTAAACACTGGCAGATGATTAAATTAAACGCAGCCTGTCCTCTTCACACTCAGTGCAACAGGCTGGTACAGAGCACTCTCTGTTAATTTTCATGTAAATTATTAAATTGATAACTTGAGAAATTCATATTTATTCCGTAAGGTAGTTTCAGTATTTCACTGTTGATAAATGAAGGTTGTCAAGCATGTAAACCTACTAAGGGATTACGACCAATAGTTGCTTTATGGCTGGAAATCCGTGCGCAGAACCCAGTGTGCGATTAAATCAGCTCTAATCAAGGCGTTTATTGATGTTATTCTTCTTGGTAAACTTTCGGAATCACTTCTCTAGTATTTATTTCAGCCCCAATGCGCACGTGTTTGTGTGTATGCACGCATTGGGGCGGGACCATAGACTGTAAAAAACATGGACGCCATGATGCTAGGCTAAAATTGAAGCCACCATGAAAACTGCTCCCCCTGGTGACTGGCTGCAGTATAGGTCAAATCTCCGTCTCCCCCATTCATCTGAACGGGCCGAGGTGAAACTTCAAAAAATTAATACACCTCGTAGAAATATTTCTCCCATCCGTATGCTGTGGTGATATGAAAGTATTATTGGGCTGCGTGTTTTCCAAGTCCTCTTTTTTCTGAAAAGTTTCTTTTTCATCAGTTATTAGACTTTAAAAATAACCGCGGTTTACGGCAGTTTCACAATGATTGTGTACGGCGTATGCTGCGGAGTGTTGCGACAGTTTACGACAGCTGCGTCCGGATTATGGCCCAAATTCTCTACTGGCTGCACAATGGCGGCACCCTGATGGGGGATATTCTGGCTTCAAATCCGTTACATGTTGGAAGGCGGAGCCACGCTATCCAGTTCTTATAATACATCCATGGGCGGGACCCAGCTGTGCGCGATTCAGAAAACAGATGGATTGTAATGACATGCAGCCGATTAAAAAAGATAAATATTATTATTTATCAGTATATCAGGGGTGCGCCCCTCTAATGAAATGGTAGGAGATACACTGTTGTTTTCACATAAAAAACAAATATCTCATTTTTCAGGCGTGGCAGCTTTTATTTTGTCGTGGTGTTGCGTCACGATCAATTAGATGTAGGGGAAACCCTGTGTTATACATCTCATGAGAGATGCTGATGTTACTTCTGTCGTTTTGAGCTGAACAGTAAGTAGTTTGTGCCTATCAAAAAGCTCTATTAAGCTGGTACATGAAACCCATCAGGGTGAGTGGACTTATTACACGGCATTGTCAAATGCTCGATCCTGATTGGTCAATTACAACATTCTACGGTCTGTTATTTCTGGATAGCAGACCGTTGCTATGAATAGCAGACCGTTGTTAAGGACGCTTCTGATCGACTCGGGCGAATCACGTCATGTCGTATCGATGCGCAGAAAGACGTTTATACCTGCGGCAAGAAATCTTTTTTTTTTAAAAGTGGAGCAAGATCCTGTCCTCTAATTCTGGCAGCAGCAGCAGATCGGGTGAGTGCCTCTCTTAAAGTGTTAGTGATGAGATAATATTGAGAGCAGTTGTAACGGTGAAAAACTGATTCTAGGTATGTCAGCTGCAGGGCCACAGCAGGGAGGAATTATGGACGTCCCATTCACCTTGTCCCACGTCACAATCAATGGAAACGTTCAGTTTAATAAGCTAATCTTCACTTCAGAGTTACCGTTGCTTTCCGTTACTGTTTCAACCGTAGACAGGAACGGACTATTTTTTCAAGCGGATGTAATGAAAACTTTTGTAAATCAATAAAATCATATTTAGATAAGCATTTGATATCAAACTTTTGATTTCTTTAGTGAGTAGCCGTGTAATAAGCGGGATAATGTAGAGCGAGCCGGTCCTCCACTTCGCGTCGGGGTCCTGCATCACCCTGTTAGGGTTTATTTCTCTATAGTGACCGTCTCGCTCTACATTATCCCTTACTTATTACGCCGCCATCTTTGACGTTTCTTTTCTTGCTTGCTGATGACTTTTCTTTTTCTCTTTTCTTTACACACATGCACTAAAATAACACACACACACACATACACACATGCACTAAAATAACACACACACACATGCACAGTAAATTGCTGAAGTCAGTAAATATATTTATTTGAATGAATTTCTGTGTCATTTGTCAGACATCCATCCCCACCTCAACCAAATCCCCGCTGCTGCTGGTAAAGTGTCACTCTGCTGGTAAAGTGTCACTCTGCTGGTAAAGTGTCACTCTGCTGGTAAAGTGTCACTCTGCTGGTAAAGTGTCACTCTGCTGGTAAAGTGTCACTCTGCTGATAAAGTGTCACTCTGCTGGTAAAGTCTCACTCTGCTGGTAAAGTCTCACTCTACTGGTAAAGTGTCACTCTGCTGGTAAAGTCTCAGTCTGCTGGTAAAGTGTCACTCTGCTGGTAAAGTGTCACTCTGCTGGTAAAGTCTCACTCTGCTGGTATAGTGTCACTCTGCTGGTAAAGTGTCACTATGCTGGTAAAGTCTCACTCTGCTGGTAAAGTCTCACTCTGCTGGTAAAGTGTCACTCTGCTGATAAAGTGTCACTCTCCTGGTAAAGTGTCACTCTGCTGGTAAAGTGTCACTCTGCTGGTAAAGTCTCACTCTGCTGGTAAAGTGTCACTCTGCTGGTAAAGTGTCACTCTGCTGGTAAAGTCTCACTCTGCTGGTAAAGTCTCACTCTGCTGGTAAAGTGTCACTCTGCTGGTAAAGTGTCACTCTGCTGATAAAGTGTCACTCTGCTGGTAAAGTGTCACTCTGCTGGTAAATTGTCACTCTACCAGCTGAGTGACATTTTACCAGCAAAGTCTCACTCTGCTGGTAAAGTCTCACTCTGCTGGTAAAGTCCCAGTCTGCTGGTAAAGTCTCACTCTGCTGGTAAAGCCTCACTCTGCTGGTAGAGTGTCACTCTGCTGGTAAAGTGTCACTCTGCTGGTAAAGTGTCACTCTGCTGGTAAAGTGTCACTCTGCTGGTAAAGTCTCACTCTGCTGGTAAAGTCTCACTCTGCTGGTAAAGTGTCACTCTGCTGGTAAAGTGTCACTCTGCTGGTAAAGTCTCAGTCTGCTGGTAAAGTGTCACTCTGCTGGTAAAGTGTCACTCTGCTGGTAAAGTCTCATTCTGCTGGTAAAGTCTCAGTCTGCTGGTAAAGTGTCAATCTGCTGGTAAAGTCTCACTCTGCTGGTAAAGTCTCACTCTGCTGGTAAAGTGTCACCCTGCTGGTAAAGTGTCACTCTGCTGGTAGAGTCTCACTCTGCTGGTAAAGTGTCACTCTGCTGGTAAAGTCTCAGTCTGCTGGTAAAGTGTCAGTCTGCTGGTAAAGTCTCACTCTGCTGGTAAAGTGTCACTCTGCTGGTAAAGTCTCAGTATGCTGGTAAAGTCTCACTCTGCTGGTAAAGTCTCATTCTGCTGGTAAAGTCTCACTCTGCTGGTAAAGTGTCACTCTGCTGGTAAAGTCTCACTCTGCTGGTAAAGTCTCATTCTGCTGGTAAAGTCTCACTCTGCTGGTAAAGTGTCAATCTGCTGGTCAAGTGTCACTCTGCTGGTAAAGTGTCACTCTGCTGGTAAAGTCTCAGTCTGCTGGTAAAGTGTCACTCTGCTGGTAAAGTGTCACTCTGCTGGTAAAGTCTCACTCTGCTGGTAAAGTGTCACTCTGCTGGTAAAATGTCACTCAGCTGGTAAAGTGTCACTCTGCTGGTAAAGTGTCACTCTGCTGGTAAAGTGTCACTCTGCTGGTAAAGTGTCACTCTGCTGGTAAAATGTCACTCAGCTGGTAAAGTCTCACTCTGCTGGTAAAGTCTCACTCTGCTGGTAAAGTCTCATTCTGCTGGTAAAGTGTCACTCTGCTGGTAAAGTGTCACTCTGCTGGTAAAGTCTCAGTCTGCTGGTAAAGTGTCACTCTGCTGGTAAAGTCTCACTCTGCTGGTAAAGTCTCACTCTGCTGGTAAAGTGTCACTCTGCTGGTAAAGTCTCACTCTGCTGGTAAAGTCTCACTCTGCTGGTAAAGTCTCACTCTGCTGGTAAAGTGTCACTCTGCTGATAAAGTGTCACTCTGCTGGTAAAGTGTCACTCTGCTGGTAAAGTGTCACTCTACCAGCTGAGTGACATTTTACCAGCAAAGTCTCACTCTGCTGGTAAAGTCTCACTCTGCTGGTAAAGTCTCACTCTGCTGGTAAAGTCTCACTCTGCTGGTAAAGTCTCACTCTGCTGGTAAAGTGTCAGTCTGCTGGTAAAGTGTCACTCTGAACTCACTTCCAAACTTGAGAGCCCTGCTTTCTTCATGTGTTTCAGTCCCGTGTGGCCTGATTAGCTGATGCTGATCACCTGAGCTTCAAATCAATCAAAGCAGTGAGCAGGAGGACAGAAGACAGCTCGTGAAGAAGAGAGATTCTCCAGAGTGAGACATGTTTTAGCCGTGATCCTGCAGATATCTGCAGCTTTTAGCAACATGTCCTCATGAGGCCTGGTCATGGTTCAACAGCAGTTCATGAACATGAGGCCAAGACGTTTGTGCACATTCACACATGTATGTAACTTCTGCACATGGATTCTCAAATCAAGTCCTTTAATTGAAGTTTACACAGACATGCAGCTCCTGTCCAGGTCTTGATGAGAGCAGGTGAAGGAGAGATGATGATCATCATTTACAGCTCCATTTGAACACTTTGAACATTTTACTGAGAAAGAATTGTGGCTTCTCATTTTGACTGAAGTCTCCAAAGACAAAACACACACCCTAAATTTAGATCTTTTTTGTCCTATTGATTTTCTGTTTGTTAAAAATGATTGCAGATTACATTTCGTTCAATATATATTACTGTTTTGTCAAAATGATTCTCATTTCTGTTTTCTTTGTAGAATAATATAAGGTACAGGAAAAAATATTTAATTGACATGATACAAAAATCACAAAGTGTAAACATTGAGGTCATTTCTTGAAAATATAAATGTACCATTAATTCTGTACTATAAAGTATCAAACAACAAAACAAGCATCTATAGGCAAAGAATCTACAAATAAGTATGAATTATAGTTTATGGTAACCTCCTGGGTTGGTCAAATGATTCCAAGAGTAAACCATAACGGCAGAGCATTCCTGAAATACCCGAAAGACAAACCAGAAGTTGCTCTTCTTCTTCCTCTCTTCTTATTTTTTTACTTTTTCGCCGCTACGATGCCACGCAGGAACTCGGGCGCCCCCAAAGCCGTGGAAAGAAACAATAACAAACTGAAGTTGGTCTTATGGTGGTTTTATTCGCCACTCCATAAGAGCATATCTACTTTTTATTTTCCTGTACCATATTTACCATAACTTGTTGCTGTGTTATTTACTTAATTGACTTATTTCTATTATATGGCTTGAATATTTCTTATCTATGAAACTTTTAGCAGGTATAGTTATTTTAACAACTTTATTCAGAGTAAATAAAATCCTGAATATTTGAACTGCTAAAATGTGTACAATTGGGAGCCCAAAATAATTATGCAGGCAAATGATTACATTACTGTTTCCAATTATATTATTATCTGTTACAAACTCTGTGTGTCTGTGTGCAGGAAGGTTCATTAAGCACAGTACAGACTCCCTACACAGTTTTGCTAAAAAGTACAGCAGAGAAACTCAACTAAAGGACTTCACCCCAGGGACATGTCCACTCGTTTCAACTCATCCGAGTCTTCATCGGGACATGATTAGCAATACGAAACAGGTGTTTAAAATTCAGAGGAAGTGTCATGTGATTTTGTCACTGGACGCCGTCACATGACATCAGACATTAAGAAAAGACATATTAAGATAAAACATGTAAGGAAAAAGCACAAGAGGCCTGGCTGCACAATAATAAACAGCCTGCACCAACAATGATTGGCAAAATACATTATAAAAAGGAGAAAAGTCTATTTCTTTATTTAGACCTGGGAAGGAGGCAGCTTTTAGAGTATAGGTCCAAAATGTTTCACATTGTAAAACACGTTTTGTTTGTACGGAAGAGGATTAGGGCCACTGAGAAAAAAAAAAAAATTCTAAAAAAAAAAAGAGTCATAATTCTGAGATTAAAGTCAGAATTCTGACTTTTTTTCTCAGAATTCTGACTTTAATCTCAGAATTCTGACTTTAATCTCAGAATTCTGACTTTTTTTTTCTGATGGTCGGTGAGTTTCACTTTTCCCCTATCATGGAAGCACACCAGGACGACATGGCCGATTTGGGTGACTTTTTGCATTTCCGAGGGGTTCCAGAGGAAGCCATTTCACTATTAAATGAACAAAAGGTGAGTGAATGTTAAATTTTGAAACTTGTGTAAGTACATTTGAAGAAAAGCGAGTCGTTATCTTCCTGAGATGTGGTTTAGCTAATGTGGTTGGTTGGGCTGCTGCATGCTACAGGTTGCTAAAGGTATCGCCAATCTTACGTGTTTTTAACGTTCTACATTTGCTATTAAAAATCTCATTCTGAATTATGATTTTGAGCTCGGTCTGGCCAACGACGCGGACCTGCTGCCCCTGTGGTCGTCACCATGATGGGCACATGGACCGTGGGCCCGCTCCAGAGAGTGAAATCGCCCGTTAGCATCACTTAGCCACACAGAGTATTCATTAAACTGCGCTTAAAAGCTGCTAACTGGTTATGTTTCGAGCACATCCATAAACGTGACACATCGAGATTGAGTTAGTTTGATACTGGGCATTCACAACCGTCGTCCTTTCATATTCCAGGGGAAGAAACGCATATAAATCTATTATTCTTCCTGACCATTTGACTCATCAATGTCAAACCAACTGTGCAACATAGGCAGTCATATTCCTCACATGCTACAAGACCTGTTTATGAGATATTTCCTTTGTTTACTTTTTAAATATTTTTTAAAGCAGTAATAACGTGTATAAATCTATTATTCTCCCTGACAGTTTGACTCATCAAACCAACTGTGCAACATAGGCAGTCATATTCCTCACATGCTACAAGACCTGTTTATGAGATATTTCCTTTGTTTATTTTCAGATAATTGACTGTACAAGTCTGCAGCCTTGTATGGTTTGAAAAGTGAGTAAAGGGAAATTAAATGTAAAAATCAACTTTTTTGCTTGCCAAAAACTGATTCATGCCTCTGGTATTGTACATAGATGGATATTTTGCACTGAAATGACTTTGGGTCACTCGGCAGAGAGAGATTTACAAGATTTGACTCCAACCAGTCCTTTATGCCCTGAAATGACTTTGTGTGTGTATCATGTTTTGGAGCATGACCTGCTCCAGGTCCTCAATAGGGATTTCATTTTGTGGATGTACTATTTTCCCTTTATAAAGGTTTCATTATAAATTCCCAAACTTTGTTTTGGTGATTGAATTTGATTATAATACTTAAACATGGATTTTTTTCCTGAGGTTTTTTGAGGAATAAGTAGAACCAGAAGTTTTAACAAGGGATGCATTCATAAAAGAAGCCAATCGGTGGCGAGGGCCATTTTCAAAATGACGCAGGCGTTGAGCGTCCAATACGACGCCCATCCGTCACGTGAGCTGAGCTGTGACTCTGATTGGACAAAGCAATGATCTTAATATGCATGGGCCTCATTTTTCTAAACCAGATGTTGCCCCTTGGCTTTTGGGCTGCATTTGAAGGAGCCTTTGAATTTGGACCGCCTTCACGCAGCGGTGAGATGTAACTGGCCTTCAAATCCACCCTTCAAAGGCTGCAGACCCCGTATTTGGACTAGGGATGTAACGATATGAAAATTTTGTATCACGGTTATTGTGACCAAAATTATCACGTTTATCATTATTATCACGATATTGTTGCAGTGAGCTCAAAATGTTCAAAAAGTACTTTAACACACAATTTAATCACTTAACCCCTTTAATATTATTATTATGATGGTTCTTTTTTGTCTTATTTTTCAATAATGTGTCAAGAAATGCCCTTTGAGTAGATTGTTTTACCCTTCTTTCATGAGAAATAAAAATAAAGAATCCTGGAAAGTGTTTGTCATTATTATGTTATAAACGGTGTGATTACAGGAAAAGAAAACAACTGATCTGAACTTTAAACAGGATTCTCTTGATAAACAGCTGTAAATGAACATGTTCAAAGTTTTGAGATGACAAAAAATGACCTTAAACTATTTTACATACACTCACACATTTTTGTTTCCCTGCAGCATTAGTGTCCATGTTACAGCTCCTTATATTAGACCATGTCCAGGTTCCAAATAACGTTGATGAAATCCATAAAACACCAACTTTTGTGAAAAAAAGGCGATCTATGTCAAAATCACACACAGCGGAATACAAGCCGTCAAAGGCAGGAACACACTCCAGAATGATTCTAATTCTGTTATTTATAAGATGTATACATTTTTGGATAGAATTACTGATAAGCTACCTGTTATTCTCTCATGTATGGCTCACTGAATCCTCCCTCTCTCTCTCTCTCTCTCTCTCTCTCTCTCTCTCCCTGCGGATCCGTCAGTTCATTTACTCGAAGAGTTCCTGCCGTTGAAATTGCACACATCATTTTCTTTTGCTGCAGCTTCGTGTTTAGACAGGGAGACTGTCTTCTATCAGTTTCCCCTCAGCATCCTTGTAAAAATCCAAAATTCAACCAGACTCCAGAGTCCGTTTCAGGAAAACTCCGCTGTGGCTCGAACTTTCACTCTCAGACTCAGAGGCCAAACAATGCAAACTGCGCATGCGCACATCAGTTTAGGCTGCTTAATCGAGGACAGATACATAGTTCAGGCTTTTCCAGGCAAACAGCAGCATCACCGTGAGTTATAGACACAGGGTGGTGATCAAACACAGTAAAACGGTAATTTTAAAAAGACACGGTAATGATTATTTTATCACGGTTTATCATTTTACCGGTAACCATTACATCCCTAATTTGGACACAGCCAATGTCTTTCTCTGCAGATTCTCTGTTCTAAATCTGTGTTACGTTAATGCAGGCGCCACCTACTGGTGTAATCATGCAACACGATTTTCACGTCAAAAACAATACAGGCTTACATAGAATAAACATTGACAGAAATGAAGCAAACAAAAATAATAACTCTGTAGGGGGGTCACTAATAAACTAAAGTCAAATAAGATATTATGAACTGACTGACCTCTAACACATAGGCTCGAATAATTGATTGAACATGTGTTCTCTCCTCCATCTGATGCTGTCCACAAACCACTCCTCGACCTAACGTCCAAAGGTACTGGTACTGTGTACTCTTAGGTAGTCTTCTGCTTCTGATCCCACATTAGTATGTCTTTGTTTCCTGATTTTGTGTTCAATAAAGTATTTTTTTGACTTCATACTAATTAGAATGGAAGAAGTAACTAATTAAAGGAAGAAGTAATCATGATTAAAAAATACTGTGATGTGGATGAACACTGGGACTGATTGAGCTGACAACAGTGTGACTGATTGCAGGCAGGAGGAGAGACTTAGGGTTACAGAGAAAAAAACAGTGTGACCTGTTTTGTTGGAGCACCCGTTGCGGCACTGCCAAACATTTTTCCTTTCAGTTCAGTCTATGTTAGGCACTCTTCTGGGGGTAGGGTGCCGTTTGTGGCTGTTTAGGGTTACTGGTGTCCTACTGAAATGATCTACCAGTCAAAATGAGCAATCTCGCGCTACAGAGCATGCGCACGCATGCGCATTACCCATAAACGTTTTCTCTGGTTAAATACCGATATGAGCTACCCCATGCAGAAGTTGGGTTCATTTTGGCAATGCTGCTGCAAATGAGTAATACTTTGAAAGTATATGTAGTTTTTTAAATTGTGTTATTTTTTATTGTGCTTATATTTAGATTTCTTGTTGTATTTTGTATTTTTTTAGTATAATCCCATAGGTTCCTAAAATGTCTGAGAGAATGCTACAATACTTTTTTTATTGTAGAGTAACCTCACCTGAGTTTCTATCAGCATGTGGATGATTATTCAGTGATTTAATATTCATTTTTTAGTGAACTGTATTCTTTTTAGAAATATTCACTTTGATTAAGTTAATGTCTTTTATTTTGTCATTTTTACAGATTGACAGCGACGTCATTGCAGTAATGGATGATGCAACCCTGGCAAATTATATCCCCTCTTATGGAGATAGAATTGCTCTATTTAATTTCTGCAAAAGTAAAAAGCCTGTCACCAAAAGAAAGCAAGGGCTCTTAGACAGGTTAAGAGAAAAAATGAAGTCAGACAAAATGCAAAAGGTGACCCAGCATCACATTCGGATACAAGAACTACACATACAAAGAAGCTGAAATCATCCCGTAATGTGGAGATAGGATGGATCCACAGTGACGGAACAATGGCCAAACAGGTGAGGGCAAAGCAGGGAGGTGGCACCAGAAAGATAAAACTGGCGACTGATGCTGGATTAAAAGACATCCTGCAAGAAGGAAAGAAACTTTTCTTTCCTGATGGAGTATCTCCCAAAGGATCAGCGACTGATTTCAAGTTTGAGGTATGGGACTTCAAACAGAACCTCCTTACAGATGACACATGCCAGTCCATTGGCGCTATGTACGAGGCTGCAAAGCTGTCAATGTTGCGCTTTTACATTTCAACCAAGCTGAAAGAACATGATGATGATGATGCCAGTGAGACACCGGATGTGGTCCTTGTCTCAGCAGAAAATGTGAATGAAACCAGTGCAGCAGAACAATGTGTCGTTGAAGTTGTGGATGGTTTCGCTGGAACACAGTCTTTATCAGAAATGTCTGTTCAGTCAGAAGTTTCTTTTGGTCCACTTTACAATGTTCAAGAGGACACATTGGAGGATACATTGATCTATGAAGATTTTCTTATCCCCGCCAGTCCAGTTCATCCAGAGGATGTGGCAACAATCTACATACATCATGGTAACACACTACAAGACTTGATTACTGCCTTCTCTGATGCAGAGATCTTGAACAAAACCCTAAATGTGAGACGCATACTTCCAGACAACAAAGAAGAAGCAGGCAGTGGAACTGGAGTACTGAGAGATGTTCTTAGCTGCTTCTGGCAGGAGTTCTATGAGCGATGTACACTTGGTACCACAGTTAAAGTACCCTTCATCCGCCATGATTTTCCAGCAGAAAAATGGAAGGCAACTGGCAGGATCTTTTTAAAAGGTTACCAAGACTGTCAGTACTTGCCAAACAAACTTGCTTTGCCCTTCCTTGAGCAGGTGATTTTTGGTAGTTTATACAGTGATCTTAAAGTACATTTTCTGCAGTTTGTGAGCAGTCAAGAAGGGGAGGTTTGGAAGCAAGCAATGAGCGATTTCTCCACAGTTGAATATGATGATCTTGTGGAAGTTCTGGATTGCTATGGCTGCCGAAGAAGAATCACTGCTGAGAGTATTTCAACAATACTTGATGAAATAGCACACAAAGAGCTTGTCCAAAAACCAATGTTTGTTATTGACTGCTGGAGGGAGATTACCCCTCATCACCTCTCTCTCAGTCCAGAGCAACTTCATACTGTCTGTGTCTTCTATGTCCAGCTGATTCTGAGTGTTGATTGTAATTTACAAAATAGTTGAAACATGGAGGATAAATGCTCAAATTGATAAATACAATGATGGTTTTAAAATTGTTTTAGGGACAGTGGACAACAGCAATGCTAGAGTATTTTCATTGTTGTTTTTACCATGAAGAATGACCATTGTTTTATCCGTTATTTATCCATAATGTATTTCAATTGGCATTTAAAGGTTTAAAATAAAATGAATAATTAAATATTTGGTATTTTTGATTAGAACTGAAGTTGACGGAATGATTTGAGCAAAACATTAAATAAGATATGAATATGTTATGTTTTCATAGCAGCTTTGGGAGAGGACATTAATGACCACTACTAAAGGGTAGTAAATCATGAATTGAGCACTGCAAGAAAATAAACAATGCATGAAAACCAATTTTGTTATTTATCTATGTATATTTAAGCCTGATCTTTGAAAAAAATCCTCAGGTCTTCAGCATTTATAATATTGATAACTAAGTTTTTGTGTATTTTTTCATTAAAATTCGTACATCATGTAATGGAGTTGGCATTTAAAGGGTTAAAATTAAAAAACGAATTACATATATGGTATTTTTATTAGAACTGAAGTTGACTGAATGATTTGAGCAAAAAAAGTACAAAAATATTAATCTGTTGTGTTTTTATAGCAGCTTTGGGAGAGGACATTAATTTCCTCTGTTAACCTCAAAGGGTAGTAAATTAAAGCAACCCATGTTTGAGAATGTTATAGAGCTTTCTATAGGTAATCATATTGGACACAAAACTTAGAAAGTAATTTATAGCTTTGAAAAAAATTACTTATACATAATTGTAATACAGTATACACTGCTTTGCGTTGGCATTATGATGAAAGGCTAATGTCTGACTTTTTCAAGGTACAGTAAATTATTTCATTATTAATAAATAGCCACTGGTGAAGACAGCCAAAGACAGGTTTGGGCATTAAGGAAAACAGCAATAATGAAATGGTTGAACTTCAGCCTTAAAGTAAATATGTGATGGTCATTTGGGCTTCTCTCAACATCAACATTAAGGAGTAATTCAAAAACCTTCTCTTGAAAAGTTAAAAAGAGAAATAGAAATTGTGTTGCAGAAGGTCAAACATTCCTTAAGAATCCATCAAATCTTTATTAATTGATTTATTACAAAATATTACATTTAAATGTTTGGTTGTTTTTAAGCATTCAGGTTTAGACACAGTTGCTACACTTCTTCAATGGCTTCAGAATCCACATACAATGATGCTCAAGGGCAAACACATTGTGCAATCAAACTAAGAATACATTCTTTTACAGTCTTCATCAAAGCAGTGACATTTATCTTGCAGTCTGTGTCAGCTATGCAGATCAAGACCAGAACATCTTGGCCATCAAAGTTTCATGTATCCAAGTGCAGAAAACAGAACAGCAACCACACTGAATTGTTTCCTTGCACAAACCCTCACAACTTATTTCATGATGGCTTTAAAAAGTCCCCTGGAAGAGCAACAGGATAGCCAACACATGAGAAAAACAATTGCCTAAACCTTATCTGCCATTTGATCAAAAATCTTGGATTTTAGTGATAAAAGCTACACCACCCTCCTGGCCTCCAAAAAAATCTTTCCTCAGTGTGCCTGATGGAAATACACACTTTAAGATGAGTTTTATAGCATCAAAATAGGTTATCTATAAATGCTATTCCTCAGCCTTCCTTCGGGTCAGTCAGAGCTGGTAGAGTATTCAGAAGTAGGAATTTCGAGTTCGCAGGAAACTGCAACAGGAATGTCCTCTCGAAGTCTGAATTTCCTACTGGGAACTCGGTGAAACCTCACCACCCTCGAGTTGACAATGGAAGATGGATGCCCCCAGTGTGAACAGTTATTTAGCTCCTGTAATAATCCATTTATTTGCACTTCTGACTGGGGTGTGTCGCTCTAGATCAGCTGTATACATAGTATTGTTAGACTTATATTTACAAAAATGCTGCCATAGTGATAATCACATTCTTCATGAGATATTTGTGAACAACAACGCAGGGCGTGCTAACAACAGCTAACAATAGCCTGGTAGATTGGCATGTTTTTTTCCGATTTTAACTGGAACGCTGATAAGTCGGAGATGATGTCACTCCCAGTTCCGAGGTTACTTGAACACAGCATTACAACAGTCACCGCGCGTGCTCATGGGTGGCAGAGTCTTTTACGTTGCCGGTAACAGATTCTCCTCTCAGTCCCTTTAATTCATATTCTTACACTAACTTGAGGTACAACATAATACAATTATAATCCAAATATGGAACCAAAGTAAACTGCCCATTTTCCTTAGTTTTCACCAAAATGTGATCTGTACTTTTCCTTAAATATTGTGAAGTATTTCATCTCTTAACATGATGTACAGATCAGCTGCAGCAAGTGGATCTGCTGGGGCCTCCCATCCATTCTCCTCCATTAGAAGACAACACAGTTCAAACACAGTTTCATCACATGGAAACTGGCCTTTGGGGGTACACTCTTCCATACACAAGATGACCTCCTCGTTGGAAACAGGTTTCAGTCCATCCTCAGCACTGAGCAGCTCTGGGAATGAGTACATCACAACTGGCCGACCACATACTGCACCACCACTTGATCTTGGTCTGATTTTATATGCATTCCATGTGTTGACGACTTCATCAAGTTCATCCTGCATAGAAAGAAGCACAGTAATGCAGATGACTACAGTGTAAGAAAAAGGTCATACTATGTAACTACTGGCTCTCTAAGTCAGGCCTATTTTGCTGCAGAGGTTGTATGACACTACCGTCTTTGTGCAATGTAAACAGACAACAATCATTCTGGTCAATTACCAATATTAAATGTGAAACACAGCAGCATAGAACAACTGTACTCCTACCAAATTAAGGTCAGTACTATTTTATTGTCATTGTGCTGTAACCTTCATTTGCCATTCAACTTTTTTGGCTTAGGAAAGGAATGCAGGCTCTGACTAGGGCATCAGCCTGCATCAGATTGGTAGAATTAGGGGGATTGCCCTGTCTCTCCTTTAGCATGATATCACTAAATATGTTGATGTCCTTTCAGTGATAGAACAAATCAGATCATTAATGGCATTCTTTGAGAAGTACCCACTTTTACACTCTTACTGCTTTTACCTGTGTTTCTGAAAGCATGCCAAAATAATATGGCATTCTGAGAAATAAATACATGACATACTAGAGTTTCTAGGCTGCTGATCAGTTTATAAGAAGCAACATGGGCCAGTAAACTCTAATTAAATACAACGTTTGAATAAAGAGCAGTGCTTCCATTTGATTCCATTGATCTGGAAAAATGTTTTCATGCCTAAGTAAATTAATATAAAAAATCAGAGGTGGACAGTAACAAAGTAGATTTACTTGAGTACTGTACTTAACATTTTTGAGTGTCTGTACTTTACTTGAATTTAATTTTTCTTGGAAACTTGTGACTTGTACATTTGAAATACAAATATTCTACTTTTAACTCCACTGCATTTCTATAAAAGGTCTCATTACTCCTTACTTTAAAATAAGATATGTAGTCAGCAGATGAAATATATTTTGTCTTCTAAAATGTGATTTGTTCAAATGGTGACATCCTGTTCCACACTCCAGTCCAGTTGGTAATGTAATGCACTTTTGAGATGGTTTGCGAACTGCCATTAAAAACAAAGAAGAAGATGTGCACGTTCTTCTCCACTGGGCAGGGAAACACAGGATTCTTCTTTTTTGCTGGGGGTTTATGGAAACAAAGACACAAACATACACTGCATTTTTTTGGTTTTCCTTTTGTGTTGTTTCATTGTATTTTGGTCAGCTAGGAGGTATTCTTATACTAAGAGAAGTGATTGTCCTTTTGTTGACTTAGTAGTGTTTCAGGAGGCCTTTCTATGGGTTTGTAGCACATTTTACAAACTCTTTACTCTACTGGATCTATAACCAATTTATATCAAACTTCGTTTATAAAGCATTTTTCATACATTAAAAATGCAGCACAAAGTGTGATACATGTTAAAAATATCTCCCCACAGAAGACAATCATTAGGTTCCATAAATTCAAAGCAAAAATGTACTTTTAATACTTCAGTATATTCAAAAGCAGGTACTCCACTACTTTAACTTAAATAAAAATTTGACTGAGCAACTTTCACTTGTACTGGAGTTGTACTTGAACATGAGTATCTATACCTTCACTCAAATAATGGCATTATTTTGTCCATGACTGTCAATAATCTAGACGAGGTAGTCAAGAAAAAAGCATGACTGCAACTTAATCATCCTAGTCGACATTCATCTTTAAAGGGCCCATATTATGCAAAAACCACTTTATTAAGTCTTTTGGTGAAATTTTGAGGTCTGTGGCTTTCCCCCCAGCCCAAAAAATGTGATATTTAGTGACAAATCCTGTGCTGCGTGGTGCTGGTGAATGTAAAATCCCGCCCCCTAATGAGACATTCTTTCATTTAAGTTGTACCGACGTCACAGGGGAATTTTTTGACCAATCAGGAGAAGACACCCCCACCCCGTCCCCGCCCACTCCTCTCTCCGCTGCTGCAGAGATTGCTATGTGAAGAGCAGCCATGATGGATTTACCGGCAGTGAGACATCGGACTTCAGCATGAGTTACTGCTGCAGTGTTGTGGGCTGTAACAAGCCACAAACTTCCTTACACAAGCTGCCTGACTCTGAAGATTTAAAAACTAAGTGGCTGGAGTTCATATATGATGGAAAAGTGCCAGAAAAACAAAGAAAAAATGTGCATGTTTGTGCCAGTCACTTAACGGCTGACAGTTTCGCAAACTTTGGACAGTACACAAAGGGGCTCGCAAATAGACTGGTCCTTAACCCAGGATCAGTGCCAACCATCCACCAGCAAACCTCGGACCCTGGAAATGTGAGTATGCCAAATGCTGTGTGCTGTTATTTTGCTAATTGCTACGAGCTGCTAACAGCAGAGGGAAGAGGAGCAGATGTAAGAGCTATTCCTGTGTTAGCTTCAGGAGGCTGAGCTTAGCTGCGGTTAGCCTGTTGTTTTAGCCTGTAATGTTACAATAAACAAGCTTTGCTGTTTTCTAACCATATTGTGTCTTTTCTAGGCCATAATATTAGTCTCTGTGTCTATTACTTTGCTGCTGTGAGATGTACCGCTGTGTGAGTAGAGGCCTGCTACTCTCTCTGAGGCATTGTAATTAATAAATTATCTCATAAAGTATCCAAACTCATTCCCTGTCTAAACTGAGGACATGGGAAACGACCAGTGAAGGCTGTGTCTCTCTGTGTTTTGCAGCACAGCATGTAAATATTAATAACAGGGGAAAGTATATTTCTACGCTAACGTCGGCTCAAAACAGTGTATCTGTAGATGTGATAACTGGCTTTATTGGCCACAGCATCGTCATCACCAACAGGTTTAATCAGATTTAGATGTTTGAATATTCTCACAGTAGTAGAGGAGTATAACAGCTGGAGGATAATTATTATTATTCCTTGTACAGCCCTCCTCTCCCCGATGCATCTGTGTTAGCTCTCGGGGGCTAAGCTTAGCTGCGGTTAGCCTGTTGTGTTAGCCTGTAATGCTACGAGAAACGAGCTTCGCTGTTTTGTAATACAGGCTATGTAATCGATAAATTATCTCAGAAGGTATCCAAACTCATTTCGTGTCTAAGCTGTGGATGAGGGAAACGATCAGGCTTTGTTCTTCTGTGTGTTACAGCAGATCATGTAAATATTGATAACAACAGGGAGTGTATATGACGTGTGACGCTAACGCTGCAGATGTCGTTATCACCAAACTAATTTAATCAGATTTCTGTGAGTTTAAACACTCAGGAATGCCCACAGAATGCTGTCATGAGCTGTGTGACTCAGATAAGTTACAATTACTAACAGGTCAGTGATTTATGAAAAACGGAGGGAGGCAATTAAGATGTCTGATTTAATTATCCTCCCGTTTTATTTACTAACAATATATGGGCATAGATATTTTATAATGCATCACATAATGTGACATTTGTAAGTAAAAACTCATTAACCCTTGAAAAGCTTGTATCTTATTTGAGACTTACTTTTGGTATGTGTCTGATCAAAATTACCAAAGAATATCACAAAAAACCCCAAATGAATACAGTCAGATAAATGATAAATATAAAAGTCCTCAGCTGAATTATCACTTGCCAGAAATACCTAATGTATCTATTGAGTAACAGTAACTATTTGTAACATCTCATGTCATTTATTTAGATTTTAGTACAACATGAAATAAACATTTTGTCTAAAAAAAAGGTAAAAATGCATGGCTCTAATTTGTGTTTTCATGCACTAACAGGTTAAATATTTTTCTTTCTTGTGTCTATGCTGGTCGACCTCAGGCAGCATCTTCTGATGGTGAACCGCTGGTTACAGTCAGCTTCTCAAAATCCAAGGAGGAAGGATGTACAGCAAAGCCAGTGAGAGCAGAGCCAGCTTTCAGTAAGTTAAACAATTCTTTATTAAAATCAACACATTTAAAAACATTGGCAAATAGGCATAGCATGGAAATGAAAAGATAAAGGAAACTGGAATAAAAATGTTATCAAAATGGAATTGAGAATATATAATCAATAAGGATATTGTGACAATAAAAGACTATGTAAAAAAATGACAACACTGCAGTGAGGTGTTTTGGTTCATTTCTTGTAAACATATATTTTTGTGTCTTGTATTTCAGATCATGCAGATGCACTGTTGGACCTTGTCTTTGGGAAGGTTTTCCAGGACCCTGCTCCACACCTGAAGGAGCTGCAGAAAATACCAGACCATATGCTCCTTTTCCAAATACCAGGAAGCGCTGACCCTCTCATACTGGTCTTCTGCATCAGGAAACTCTGCAGTACAACACAGGCAGCATCAGCTCACAAAGGCTCTGTAGGCCAGGCATCTGTAAGGGCTGGACATGATAAGATTATGTCAGAAATGAAAATTACTGTCATAGGTGTTTTTATCTATATGTTCATATTTTTATCAATATGGCTATGGCTTGTGTTTAAAAATTCCTTTTCTTTCTTCATGCCTTTTTTTACCTCCTTTATGTAAAAATGTCTACAGTACCAGCCGGTACATTTGGTGTTTTTATATGTCAAAATATCTTTCACAATAAAAAGTCTACATGAACTGTTTTGTGTGTTTTCAGTTTTCCATATGTTACATGTAATGTTAATAATTAAATAACAAGAAAGACAAAAAATGAGATGGAGGAAACAGTTCTTTAATCTTTACTGTTTTTGTTCAACAGTCATGGAAGTGTTTATATCAAAATACTTATGCATTACTCCTCTTAGATGTAAAGGCTCATAGTCTGCTCTATAAATATAGAATGCATGTTGTAGTGAAAAACACACTCAGAGTCAGAGTCCAGGATGGTTGGACTGGGAGTTCCTGCAGTTTTCTCTGACCTACTTAATTAAACAGGTAAGTCAGTGACACAGTACAGGAAAGGTTATGTACTAAATTGTTTTTTAGCACTAATTTTTCACAATACCTTTGGTATCTCCATTCAACAAACATTTTCAGGCTGTAGGAATTTTCACATAATTGCCACAGGAGCACCTCTGTAGGAGAAGAGTGAAAACAGGATGTTCAGGAGAATTTTTATCTAGAGGAAATGTTCTGTTATTGTATAAGAATATACACAGAGCTGTCATAACATACAATAATGCAAGTGAAGAGGTTTTTAAGACAGCTACTGTGTGGCATATAGAAAAGAAAATAACCTTTTAAAATAAGGTTCACAGAAAACTGTTGGCTGCTCACAGTTACAGCTAATAAACCTTCTCAGTTACTGTTACTGTCACTAAAGGCTATGGCTCTATTAAATGCTGTATTGTGATGGGTCAGTCACATTACTAATGTTATTTCTGTAAAACACTGAAGAGCCCAGACATTATTTACACATCACAACAACAGAGAAGACCCCTCTCTCTGTCTTATTTCACTATCAGTAGCAACGGCCCCTTCAGTGTTACTTAGAAGTGAAAGTTATTTCACATCGGTGTTTTAGTTAATTCACGCCTCTGCAGTAACCCGCTCACTCTACTTTAGCTCTTACTAGACTCTATTTAACACCAGTCTAAGCACTGCACGTCTGCTAACAGACATGCTAACATCAACAACAACAGGGGGAGGGGGAGAGGAGCGGCAGAACAACTTTGATTCGTCAACATTATAGCATTGAAGTAACAAACTTTACATACAGACCACTCAGAAACATCCCGGTTTATCCTTGGTCCTCGACTCTCTCCTGGTTCCTCTTGTTTTCGGTTCTGACGTTCAGTGCTGCGCCCTCATGTAGCAACACAGACGCTAACCGAGCTCTGTTGACATGGTCACGCCGATGCGCCGACTGCGCCGACACGGAAGTGCGGGCGGTTTCAGCGGGGCTCATTAACATATAGTTACGCCCACAAAAATGAAGTGTTCTACAGAGAGGCTCAAAGAGGGCATAGGGATGATATGGCTGTAACTGTTTTATTGAGTTTTTTGACCAAAGCATGCTACTAAGGCTTCATGAAGACATCAAAGATCAATATTACACTGCAGAAAAAGATGTCAGAAATGGACTGGCCTGACATCCAGTCCAATGGATCAAGACAATAACTTTTGAGATGGTTTTATATTATTCAGACAAAAAAAAAAAAAAGAAGGGCTGTATGTTCTTATTGCAAGCTACAAAAAAGAAAAATAAAATGTTTTTTTTTGCTTGTTGTCACACATACAACAAAACACTACATACACATACATTTTTTTTTTTTTTCTTTTTGTGTGTGTTGAAAAATTTTTGGTTGTCAATGAGGTATTCTATACTAAGAGAAGTGATTGTCTGTTGACTTAGTAGTGTTTCAGGATTTCATTAGCACATTTTACAAACTCTTACTCTACTGGATCTATAACAATTTATATCAAACTGGCATTTTTCATACATTAAAAATGCAGCACAAAGTGTGATACATGTTGTATTCACAGAAGTACAATTTTGAGTTCCATAAATTCAAAGCAAAAATGCAACTTCAGTATATTCGCAGGTACTCCACTACTTTAACTTAAATAAAAATTTGACTGAGCAACTCACTTGTACTCGCCAGTTGTAATTGAACATGAGTATCTATACCTTGACTCAAATAATGGCATTGAGTATTTTGTCCACCACTGTCAAAAATCTAGACGAGGTAGTCAAGAAAATAGCATGACTGCAACTTAATCATCCTAGTCGACATTCATCTTTAATATGATTCAAACCTCATTAACTGATGATGACGTTGTGAATCTTTTTGTATTCATTTTAGAGTATTCAAAGACCGATCACAATTCAGCTAAAATGATTGTGACAAAAAGCAGGGGGCCAGCAACTTGTTAAGAGGGATCAAACAGATAAAGTATGGTTTACTTGCATATGCATGATTGTAAAGTCACAGCCCAACCTAGCCTGATTTTATCATTTTTATTTAAAGATGGGGCCTTGTACAACACCCTGCATTTTGAAAACTAATAGTCTGTCTTTATACTCACCTTGTAAATTTCAACATCAGTTAACATAAACAAAGTGACTAAATTCTGTCAAAATACATGAGTAAGCATAACCATCTCATGTGAAAAAAAAATACCTTTAAAAAATGTTTAAGTGTTTAAAATATTCAGTTCTTGATGGCTGCATCCTAATCCTCTTTACTCAGATATGTGTATGATCCTAAAGATCAACTTAATTATAAAAGAAGTGTTCCATCAGAGCAATCCCAAAAATCCTGCATATGATCTTTTTCGATGATCAGTGGCTTAAGTATCTGAAGCCCAATAAAGACCTATTTTGATTTATCCAGATAATGACTACATGAATTCTTATTGAAAAACAAGCATAATGGAAAATTGAATTAAAAAACAGTCTATAACACTTGTAGTATTGTATTAATGACTCACTTCAGATAACAATGAAATATATTTTTTTTACCTCAACAAGATTAAGGAAAAGAATTGGACAAGACTTCTGTCCAAAAAGTCCCCTGTGAAGTGACCATCATCCTGGAGAGTTTGAAACAAGTTTATCCAGAATTGTGCACTTCTGTTTCCAGAGTGTAGCCCACCATCCCTCAATGCCCTGATTTGCTGTGCTTCTTCCACAGAACTTTTCTCTCCTGCAAAACTGTCTGGGTGGTTTCTCCGCAAAAACATTTGCATTTCGTCCACACATCCATTTTCTGTCCCCCTGTCTGCACGAATCCTCTCTGGACATCCACCTACACATGAAACTGTTTGAATAAAATAACCTGCAACCACTTTAGGGTCACTGTTTGTAGTATAGGCCTCCATCCATAACACATAGCGGCTGAAACCATCTATACAGCCATTGATCGCAATGCCATAAGGTTTCAACTTATCATAGCCGTCCATGTGCCAAAGTGCATTAGGCCCACTGCAGCTGTACTGACGTCTTCTCAAGCGATGTGCTCTTCTTAATTCCACACCTTGTGGGTCAACCAACTTGATGATCCTTCTTATGGTATCTTGTGACACAACAAATCCTCGCTGAACTGCACGGAGATGAAGCCAACGATAACCCTGCATCTGTCCTGTGGTCATAATCTCATGCTGGACAAAAGCCAGCACTTCATCCAAGTCCGTTTGGTTCTTCCGTCTGAACAGACCAAGTCTTTTACAAACTCTCTTTAAAGTTCGAAGGCTTATCACTATATGATTGTTATGTGCCAAAACTCTAAGTATTTCTTTATTACTGAAAGAAAGTCTAAAGTATAGATTGATTAATTCATCCAGACATGGCATTGCAGGCTCTGTTGATGTCCTGAGTCAGGATGCCTTGGCAGGATTAGAAGAGTGCACCAGCCATCAGTGGAATCATGTTTTCAATCTGTACAGAAAACAAGAGAAAGAAAACAACCATTTTTTAACAATATCAACATTACAACTCCTTAACTGCTCTTTCAACAAAGGGGCTTGTAAGCAATTTTTTTACTTTTAATTCCATCGCTATAGGTCAGGACTGATGTTAGTAATAAAATCTGGATTATAATTTGTAGGGCTCAGTACAGTACCTATATAAAAAGCATGCTTTGTCTTTACATGATGTCTTTCTGCATAACTTTCCCATGCCTGTGTGTATATTTAGTTGAACCATGTCTACTGTAATTTCTAACTTAAGGGGATAATATTCGAGTGATGATGAGGAAAAAGGACAGGCTTGTAGTTCCACTCATTCAGTCTCGAAAGGGGAGTATCCCTTGGACAGCACCAGCTGGAGAGAACATCTGCCTCTTTAGTCCGGCGATACTGACAATCAATTGACGAAAATTACGTGCAAGAGACCGTGCATTGTTTTATTTTGAAACTTCCGGATACTCCACACGTTGACTTCCTGTCTGGTGCTTTCTTAACGACAGTGAATTTTCGAGGTTTGGAAGCGGCAGTGCAGAAAATAGACCTGAAACATCTTCGTTTCCCACAGTACTTTTACTCACACCGTCAATCCAAAAATAGACTACAGGTGGCTAGACTTTGTATTTCTAACAAGTAAAAACGACAGGTGCGGCAATTCAAAGACTACTAATTAACTTGCAAAACTTCGACTTGAAGTGACTCATTCACGTTAACAGAAGTCTAGTTTCTCTCAATACATATTATCTATTTATATCGCTAGTTTTAAACACTATTTCATCCCTTTTGCTTAACTGTCAATGTTGCGCGCCTGGCCTGGAGGTGCGGGTGTGTGCCTACTAAAATCATCATCATGCTCCTCTGCCCCTCTGCTCCTCTTCTCCAAGTGCGCTCTGCAGCACACTGCGCACTGCTCAACGGGCGCTACGTGAACTGCTTGCTCCTCGGTTGCTGCGCTCCTCGGTTGCTTGCACGCCACCTGCAGCACAGGTGAAGAGTTTATGAAATCAACAGCGCTGCGAGTTCAGGAGACAAAGAGATGCCAAGTATCACTCGTTTGACTTGAGAGGAGTGAAAAAGAGGACAAAAGACTCTGAAAGCGCATGGAAAGAGGACGTTTCAAACCAAAAGAGGCTACCGGTAAGAAGCCAACCATCTGGTTTCTCTAGTAAAAATGGAACTTTTGCGTGGATATCTGGCATTTGTTTTTGTGATCTTGATGGGGTTTTTGTTTAGAACGCTAAAGTTGGCTTTATTCTAAGTTAATCAAATGTAGAAAAGTATTGATTTAAAACATGGAATTTTGCTTTATTAAAATGCAATTTAAAATATTTAATATACAAAAATAGTATTTCTGTTGAATAGAAGTGTTTAAAACCTACATTAAATCAGGTGTAGTAACTTGATTTCATGGTTATTAAGAATTATTTCATGTATGCTAAAAATGTGTTTATTGTTAAAAACTTTAAATAAGGTTGATGTTTAAGTTTAAAATCCTTGCTAAAATATAAAGTGAATGATTTTTTTCTCAAACAAATGGTTCAAAAAATGGCAACACTTAATTTTCTGTAAAACAAATGTTTATTTAAATGTTCTTCTGTTTGTTAAAAAAATGCTGAAATATTTTTGGGTTTTGATTGTAGGTTTTTCACCTACTTGATTCCTGAAAATAAAAGAGGAATTGAGTGAAATCCTGAAGTCTGGTTTAGTCCTTCCTTTGTCAAGTGTGGGAAGCCATGACGCAGTAGAACACTTGACAGAAACACAAGTATATGTGTAGCGTTGTTGTATGCTGCAGTACATCTGGGTCTACTGAATGACGTATGCACCCGTGCATATCCTACAGAAGACCCTTTTAAGCTGCCCCGAATGCCTGTGTGAGCCTTGCTCATTTGAACCTCCAATAACTATTAAAATATTACATATGCGTTTGTACTTTTAACTTTCAACAGATGAACCGCAATATTCTATACAAAATAACAGAAATAAACATGAATGCATGAATTTATGCATTAATTAGTGTTAGTTAGTGTGGTTGGACTACTACATTCATAATGAGGGAACCACCCCAAGAAGGAAAATGTGGCCCCTTTTCTTTAGATTTATAAGTATCAAAACATGACATTGACTCGCCTTTGTTCATATAAGTAAGATTGCTTCCTCGGGAAATCCTAAAGTCACCTCCGCCATGATGTTAACCAAGTTACTTCCTGACCATCTAAAAAACAACTAAGTATTCTGAGTTTAAAGCCAGAATTCTGACTTTTTTTCTTCTTACTTGCCTTTCTTCCCCTCTAATATGAAAAGACAACGGTTGTGAATGCCCAGTATCAAACTAACTCAATCTCCGTGTGTCACCTTTATGGATATGCTCGAAACATAACCAGTTAGCAGCTTTTAAGCGCAGTTTAATGAATACTCCGTGTGGCTAAGTGATGCTAACGGGCGATTTCAAGACTCTGGAGCGGCCCACGGTCCATGTGCCCGCCACGGTGAAGACAGCGGGGCAGCGGGTCCGCTGGCCAGACCGAGTTCAAAATCATAATTCAGAAGTAGATCTTTTAATAGCAAATGTAGAACGAAAAACACGAGAAGATACCTTTTAGCAACCTGTAGCATGCAGCAGCCCAACCAACCACATTAGCTAAAGCACATCTCAGGAAGATAACGACTCGCTTTTCTTCAAATGTACTTACACAAGTTTCAAAATTTAACATTCACTCACCTTTTGTTCATTTAATAGTGAAATGGCTTCCTCCGGAACCCCTCGAAAAAGCAAAAAGTCACCCAAATCGGCCATGTCGTCCTGGTGTGCTTCCATGAAAGGAGAAAAGTGAAACTCACCGACCATCAGAAAAAAAAAGTCAGAATTCTGAGAAAAAAGTCTGACTTTTTTCTCAGAATTCTGACTTTTTTTTTTTTTTAGATTTTTTTTTCTCAGTGGCCCTAATCCTCTTCCGTAGTTTTTCAACGTGTTGCTGCCATTAAATTCTAAGTTGATGATTATTTGCAAAAGAAAATAAAGTTTCTCAGTTCAAACATTAAGTATCTTGTCTTTGCTGTGTATTCAATTGAATAAAAGTTGAAAAGGATTTGTAAATCATTGTACTCTGTTTTTGATTCTGATAACACAACATGCCATCTTCACTTGGTTTGAGTTTTGTACATGGATGGTTATTATCCTGTATGAACACAACAAGATACTTGTTGTTTGTTTTGTTGGTTACTTAATAAAATGCTTTTATTTTAATTACTGAATGCCATCAAAGTGATTTCTCGAAAATACAGTGATTTTCTTTTGCACTAAACTGGATCAGATCCAGATCAAATTAATCTTGATCATTAACACATGGACCCCAATTATCCTGTGAAATATGAAGCAACTCCACTAAGAAATGGCAGAGGTATGATTTAAAAAAAAAAAAAGAACTCTGCCCAATGTTAAGCAATAAGATTTTTGAAATGTCTTTATTTTTTTTTTTTGCATCCAAACAAATGCACATATCACCACATAAGTCTTACTATTTCTAAGTTGGACCATTACCAACATATCCTGAAAATTTCAGCAAAATACATCAAGTCGTTTGTGTATAATCTTGCTGACAATCAAACAAACAAAAGGACAAAAAATGACCAACAAACAAACATGCACTGGCCAAAAACATAACCTTTTCAGTGGATGTAACGACATGTTTTCTTTTTTTTAAAGAAAATGCTATTGAGCACCAAAACCTTTACATTTATGAGAGAAATAAGTTGGACCATAAATTAAGAACAACCAAAACAAAAAAGCAGAAAGATCATATTTGGCCACTGTAAGGATGATTCTGAATCATTAAGTTTTCTGTGTCACAACTATGTAAACTGTTGAGCTGAGATGAATGTGGATGTCAGCAAGGAGACTGTAATTCTGGCAGCTCGTCAGAAATAGAAAGCCTGAATTGAGAAGTCTCACAGCTGACCATCTTTCAGATTCAGATTCAGAACATTTATTGTACCCTTGGGTAAATTCAGTTTACAGGGAGTGAGTTCTCTCGTATTATTCACACACAAAACAACACGAGACAAAGTGCCGCCAGTGCTTAGGCTAAAAGAACAAGAACAAGGAGGACAGCCCTGAGATAAAAAGCAAGGTAAGTTAAAACATTGGTAGGTAAAAAAGCCCTAAAAATATGTAAAACCAAGCTAAAAGATAAATATGAGCCATTCATAAAAACAAGATGAAAGAAACAGGACAAGGAATAAATAAATTAGTAAGGTGGAGTTGCAGTTTCTCTCATTTGTTAATAGCACTGATGGCTGCTGGTACAAAGCTGTTTTTATATCGTCTGGTTTTACAAGCAGGAACCTTGAACCTCCGACCTGATGGGAGCAGCTGAAACTCTCCATTGAGTTTTTGAGAGTCATCTCTTACAATAGAGTTACCAATCCTCTGTAGCTGTTTGGCATACAGGGATTCTGGGTAAAGCTGGGACTCTCCAATCAGCTGGGACTCTCCAATCCAATCTTTGGAATGGAAGTTCATACAGACATGACACTGATGTCTTCATATTTTGTTGCCATATACTGTATGCTGTATATAATGTCATGAATGTTTGTATAAGCGGTGGTTACCTATTGCTCTTTGTCAGACTACCTCTGAACGGCCGAATAAACAATCAGATAAACCCTCAGTTTTGTATCCTTTTTGCCTTAGAACATCTGATAAGATGATTTTTAAGTGCTGTTTTTAACCCTTTAAGGCCCAAGACCATAGATCATAGCCAGAAAATTATATTTCTTTGGAGCTGAAATGTTTCTTTGATAATCCATTTGAGGACATTTTTTATCATTTATCTGATTGTATTCAGATGGGGGGGGGGGGGGGGGGGGGGATTTGTTGATCATATTGAGTAGAAACAGGTATTATAAAAGTATGTATCAAATATGACACAATTGGCTTTATAGGGTTAAATGTGCCTAAACCATTACTATAATACATCTGAGGGACTGTGAACCAAATGGTTCATCCTCATAAGCAGAGCCATCATATTTATAGATTAAACAACTGACAGAGATCTACTGAAAATAAAGCAGCCTGTACAATACAACTCAATTCTGTCAAATAAAAACACCAGTTTGAATCCAGTGGCTGCTGCTACTTGGTTTTGTTGACTGTGCTGTACAGTGCAGAGGGATCCTCTTCCTGGTTGGCTCTGAAAAGATTATAACAGTTGTAATGAGCTGATTAGTCCTTGACACACCTTGTTCATTTTGTAATGATAACAAAAGTACAGCTGATAGCTGAGGAGCAGTGAGCACCTAAAAACCTGAGGACATATTTCTTGTATGTAGAACCTCTCACCTCCTGGCAGCTCTGGTGAACATGACAGTTGAATACTCCACGTCTTCCCGTTGTTGTCCTGTGTGAACAGTAGGCTGACTTGGTCTGATGTTTATGTACAGATTTGCCTGATCTTCAGCAAAGCGTATGCTGGCATACTGAGGCTCCTCCTGCTCGACAGCTTTTCCCTGATCAGGCTGAAAAAAGTCAGATTTTTCGCTGAAGCACAACCTTGCGAAAGAGCTGAGTGTGTTTATTTTCTGTGCATTATGAATATTGCATTGCTATGTACAACTTAACTGAGATGTCAAGCAGCAAAATAAATGTTTTATTATTTCACTAAAACACTCAGTCTACTCCTCACAGAGTCATTTTGATGAATCAGGCTTGTCAAACACAGTGTTGTACCAAAAACTGATTTTCTTTTTGGGAAGCAAAAACATTTCATTTTAGTTCAGTCTTTCCAACCTTATGTGTTTGTGAGCACAGATTCTGGCCTGATTTTATTTGTTCAACAGCTAAAATCCACAGGTTGGCCACAGTGCAGGGTATTAAACAGGGTAAATACAACAAGATATTTAATCCAATTTTTGACCAGGAGACAGAGCCACGATCCTATCTTTTAAAAAGCTTTTTGGAAAAAAAAAAGTAATTCAACAACTATTCTCCCAAGTAACTAACCACATTTAAGAAGGAATACGTCTTTTAGTAAGTCAATTGCTTTTTTGAGACAGTAACTAGTAGCTGTTAGTAAATACTTTTTTAAAGTTATTCCCAACAATGAAGGCAACAAAGACCGAAGTATTTGTATCCAAATGTGAAGGAAGGGTCCTTGCCTGTGCTTTGGGCTGTGTTAAGATATATTTTTCCTATCCTGATTGGTTCAGAAGAGGACTTGGGACACCCAGACTTGAAATAGTAAATATTAAATATGTCCAGTATTTCTGAAATGACATTATTCATGTGTTTAAAAAGAAGGACATGGAGCCAGGATGCTGTGCAGAAAAATGAAAACGAGTTGATAGTCATATCAGCAGTCATATCTGTGACTGCTTTATCTAAAAGATATTTCTGTATTCCATCCAGCACATTTCACAGATCCAGGGGAAGTGTTCCTCACATTTTGAAGATAATAAGATTTCTCACCTGCTCCTGTTGTTTGGTCTTATCTCCAGCCAAGGAAGCGTCATCAGAAGTCCTCTTTTTCTAGTGAGAGAAAGAGGTCATGAAAGAATCAACACTGATTATTTAATGATAGAATAAAAAAGTCAGCTACCTGATCCACATGACACAAAGGAACACAACAACCAGGAGAGCAGCAGAAACTGCTCCGGCCATGATCGGTACAATAATTCCTCCACCATCTGAAAAACATAAATAAATGAGATGATCAGATTTTAGGCTGGAGTGCAGCAGAAGTGCTCACAGTCTTCCAGATATAAAGTTCTATAATTAGCTTTAAGTCTAACTGCCTCACATTAGAAGTGAAATACAAGATCTTCTTTAGTCAGTGCAGTCTGTTGTTCCTCTTCAGTTTTATATGCCAGCACTTTCTTTAATGGATGTATTTTAGTCTAAACATAGTTCTGCAATTCCTTCCTTAAAAGTACTTTAATATTGCCAACAAACTTGCTTTTTAAATAAAGGTTAATGCAGCAGTCCAATGAAGAGGGTTTTTAAAGCATGAGGCCTCTCTTGCTGCTGTTGATTCTTACCAAGTGTGTTTTGTTGTTGTGTTTCATGACACTTTATTGAACAAAGAGAGTTATACTCACTTTTTACAGTTACAGAGATGAGTTTGGATCTCGTTGTCCCCAGCTCATTCTCAGCTTCACAGAAATACTCTCCAGAGTCTGTAGACTTGATAAAGCTGAAGGTAAGTCGAGGTCCTGACTGTAAGTGAAGGAGGTTTTGGGGTCCAGGGTTCTTGTACCAGATGTAAGTAGCTGCTGGGTTAGCATCACTGCTACAGCTCAGAGTCACTTCAGTGCCCTCCACTACCTCAGCAGAGGGACTCACAGACACAGAGGGAGGCTTTGGAGCATCTGGAGGAGATTTGGAGAGACATTAACTGCATTTTAATGAATGTGTTTACACTGTTCTTATCCTTTTACTTTTTTGGTATTTCTCTTATGTTAGCTCCTTTGTCTTTCATTGACATCTTATTTGTTATGTTCACAGACTGGTGTCTTTATTTACTTCTAATTCAGATTGTTTTATCATTGCTTCATCTTGCATCATAACTTTAATCTTTTTACAGAAAACTTTTAAGCTCATTGTGTTTTTTTCCATGTCTTTTATTATCTCTATCCTCTTATTTCAGTCTTTTTTTATTTGTTTTGTTTGAACTGTTTATTAGGTCCTCATGGTCTCATTTTATGAAGCAGTGTTCCTGTATTGTCTGGGTTCCTATGGCATATGGAGGGGGCCTTTGTATCACAGAGCTGGAGTCACTAGACATGGCATCATTCAGTCTTTCAGCCTCTTGTGTGTTGCTGTTTCATGGTGTGTTGTGTCTCCAGCCCTGTGGGGTCAGGGCCTCCTCTGTGTCTGCGTTTAGTTCCTGGGCCTGGACTGTTGTGCTGCCTTTTTGGAGTTTAAGTTCTTTATGTGTTGTGGAACTTTCTTAGTTTCATTTTGCCATTTGTGTATGTCCTGAAAGATGCTATGAGGAGTTTCTAAGTAATTCCAAAAAAAGTCTCCCTTTTAGATATATGCCTGATGGAAATACACACTTTAAGATGAGTTTTATAGCATCTAAATAGGTTAGCTATAAATGCTATTCCTTAGCTTCACGGTCAGGTCGGACAGGGCTGGACTGGCCTGGATACTCAACTTCAGGAACAAGACAATTAAAACTAGAGCAAATTTATATTATTCAGACACGTCTTAGAGCACCGGGCTGTAAGTAGTGATATATAGCCGGCTACAAAACTATGATACTAAGTTTTCCAAAAATGCTTGCTGTCACAAATCAAAAACTACCGCTACGAACTTTGGGTCACGTCTTTTGATGCTTTCCAGTTGTAGTCAGAAGTAGGAATTTCCGAGTTCGAAGTAGGAAACTGCAACTGGAACGTCCCCTGAAGTCTGAATTTCCTACTGGGAACTCGGTGAAACCTCACCACCCCCGAGTTGACAATGGAAGATGGATGCCCCCAGTGTGAACAGTTATTTAGCTCCTGTAATAATCCATTTATTTGCACTTCTGACTGGGGTGTGTCGCTCTAGATCAGCTGTATACATAGTATTGTTAGACTTATATTTACAAAAATGCTGCCATAGTGATAATCACATTCTTCATACAACAATGCAGGGCGTGCTAACAACAGCTAACAATAGCCTGGTAGATCAGCATGTTTTATCCGACTTCAACTGGAACGCTGATAAGTCGGAGATGATGTCACTCCCAGTTCCGAGGTTACTGGAACGCAGCATTACAACAGTCGCCGCGCGTGCTCATGGGTAGCAGAGTCTTAATGTCGCCAGTAATAGATTCTCCTCATAGCACCTTTAATGTTCGTTGATTTGAATTAAGCTTTTTTGGTTGTTCTTTTTTCCTTTTGTGGTTAAACTCCTGTGCTTTGCTCTCTTATGTTCCTGCCTGCTGTCAGAGCACTTTGAAACCAATGTTTTAAAAGTGCTATACAAATATAGTTTATTATAATTACAATAATAATAATTATTATTATTATTACATTTTAACAGTGGCTTATACTTAAAGAAAATATAGGATGAAAAGACATCAGTCGTATCTTTTCTAATTTTTATTTCTAATCATGGCCGATGCCTTTTTCAGTTCAACTGCTCTGTTTGTTTTCCATATCCACTGTTAATCTGCCTTATTTATTTTGTGTGTGTGTGTGTTGTATCTCTTGGAGTTTTCATTGTATTTCTTTTGTTACTTTGCAGCATTTTCAACAGCCTGCTCTAAACATGGTCTATATGGATGAAACTTACTCACCTATTAAATTATGACCATTCTGTTCAGGAAGATCTGCCTGAACTTTAACTTTATCTCATTATTTGCACTGATGCTCTTTCATGACACTTTTTTTAACTATCAGAGTTATACTCACTTTTTACAGTTACAGAGATGAGTTTGGATCTCGTTGTCCCCAGCACATTCTCAGCTTCACAGAAATACTCTCCAGAGTCTGTAGACTTGATAAAGCTGAAGGTAAGCAGAGGTCCTGACTGTAAGTGAAGGAGGTTTTGGGGTCCAGGTTTCTTGTACCAGATGTAATTAGCTGCTGGGTTAGCATCACTGCTACAGCTCAGATTCACTTCAGTGCCCTCCACTACCTCAGCAGAGGGACTCACAGACACAAGGGGCTGTCCTGGTGCATCTGAAGGAGATTTGGAGAGACATTAACTGCATTTTAATGATTGTGTTTGTACTGTAAAGTACAAATAACAAGGGTTTGTACTTGAGAAAATACAGGTTGAAAAAAGATTAGTTGTAACCTTTACAGTTCTAATTATAGCTGATGCCTCTGATTGTCTTTTCTATCCCCTGTATATCTGCCTTAACAATTTTGTGTGTTGTATCTCTTTGAATTTCCTTTTTAATTCTTCTGTTATTTGCAGAATTTTGAACAGCCTCCTCTCAGAAGGCTGCATATCCATAAAACTTTACCCACCTATTTAATTATAACCTTTTTGTGCAGATGAATCTGCATGATTCATTGTCTGTAATCAGGCAGATTCTAACTACAGTGGAAATTCAAACTACAACAATTGTGAGCGGCCCAAAGCAGGACGACCAAACCAAAGTCCATTAGAGCAGTGGTTCTCAACCTTTCAAAGTCGCGACCCCGAATTTAATGTTCAGTACTGTTCGCGACCCCCCCCCCCCCCGGAACGCAATGAAAATTCGTTGTCCGCGGTGCTGAAACAACAGCTGATCGATAAAACGTATGTCGGATTTACAAATCAGTAACTGATTTTGAGTCAAAAATGCCTGTTTGAGACCAATCACTTGTTGTCTTTTAACGTCAGGTCGGACACCACATTAATTTTGCGCATTTATATTTTTCCTAAATGATTTGGCGACCTCCAGAAATCATCTCTTGACCCCAATTGGGGTCGGGACCCCAAGGTTGAGAATGGCTGCATTAGAGCAGGAGGAGGTGTTTTTGAAAAGGCTCTGCTCATTCCCACATGAATGGGGCTCTTTCTTTGACGCTTAGCAAACTATTTTATTTGGTCCATCTGGAGTGACAGGTTGATTCAACGAAACAAAAAAGCACAGGAACAAGCAACACATACCTGAAACAACCACACCTCAAAACTGTTCCTATATGGCAAAGTTCAATACTTCAAAGGCTTCACCAGATAAAGTTAATTGAGGGGAACACTAAAGAAACTCACACACTGTTGGAGAGCAGAATGACCGATGTCCTTCTACAGCACAGTAATATCTGTTTTTACTATGATCCAGGTCTGGTTCATACTGAGGTGTTTTCTGGTCAATCCTCAGTCCATTCTTGAACCAGATGAAGGAAGTATCACGAGCACGACGACTGACACACAGCAAGGAAAGTGAAGGATCCTGACTCACTGCCACCTGGAGATCTGAACAAGAGATGTTAGTTACTTTTATATTAACTGAATGATGCACTTGTATGAACTTATGATCACTATTTATTTTATTTTTTATTCCAGCATGACTGTTACCTCGCAAATACACGCTGACTCCAGGTTTACCAAAATATTGGTCATTGTTTGTTATCATTCTGAACTTGTACTCAGCTGAATCGCTCGGTCTCAGGTCTGTGATGGTCAGAGTGCATCGGTTCTCAGTGCAGGTATTCTTTACACGACCAGAATACTGTGGGTCTTCTTCAACATCAATGTATCCTTCAGTGCTTGAAAACCAGAATGTTTTCTGAAGAATATGTCTCTCTTCAGGATATTCAAAGGTGCAGCTCAAATGGACGGATGATCTTCTCTGGGCACAGATCTGATCAGAGGTGTACGCCACACTCCAGCCGTTCTGACCCTTCACCACTGAAACACAGAGCAGAGCAGGAACAGAGACAAAGACAAAGGGAGAGGATCCAGAAACAATTAATGCTGCTGATTAATCACAGACAAAATAGCAGGATCACATTTGTAAGTTCATAAATGAGTCAACATCTTAGCTCGTCCAGCTCCCTCGTCTCAAAGTCTTCATGATATTTGAAGGTTTTCTGGACTGATGCCTGAAATAAGGTCTGTGGTGAACAGGTGTACATTAGAATCTGATTTTACACACCTGTTGCATCATTACATTTTAAAAAGACAATCACATGGCAGCAACCAAATGGGAAATAAAGGTGATCTAACCCTCATTTCTGGGATGTTCAAAGTTAATTTTTGCTTTACTTTTGGTCATTTTGATGCTGAGATGAGGATATCTGACCAAGAGTCTCATTTTTATTTAATTTTGGAATTTCAGTATCCACACTGTAAACACAAGATTTTCCACGGAGTAAACAAAAGTTTGTGAGCGTTTATTTGATCTGCTTGTGGACTGACTGAAGGTGATTTAGAGATGAGGTGCTGACTGAGATGAACTCATTCATACCACTCCACTTGGTATGACTTGACTTTGGAAAAAAAGCTTTTTCTTCTGCTGCCCCAACAGCCTGGAACACGATTCAGACTGAACTGAAAATGGCTGAACTGGTGTCACTCAAAGATTTTCGTTCCATCCTGCTCACCAGACAGCCAGAATCCTATGAACAATGCCTGTGTTTTTAATCGTAGCTTTCCTGAAAAATTACTGCACACCCATGGCCAAGTTTTTGTTTCTGATTTATTTATTGGATGTAATTTATTGCCTGAAACTATTTTATTTTATTTTTCATTTGATTGATATCTGACGTGTGCTGCTGACCTCTTGGCCAGGTCACCCTTGTAAATGAGATCCTGATCTCAATGGGATTTATCTGGTTAAATAAAGGTTAAATAAAAATAAAAAATACTTTGGACTTGGTGTTTAATGCAGTGAACTGAATGGGGTATAATAAAAAAAAAAAGATTATTTCTACCACATTGATTGTTCTCACTTCTTGGACAGTTTACTGACTTTGCTGAAGTTTTCAGTGTGAAAACCAAGATTGAGTTCAGATTAATGTAGTGTGACGTAGTGTCCCTCAAGGTGAGATTACGGCTTATCAAACCGCCAACCGGAAAAACAAAAAGTCAAAGTTTGGTGAAGATTAACCATGATAAAGAGGATATTACAAGGGTGTTAATGTGACTGTCAGAAACATTTCTCCTAGAAAATAAAGAGAAGAGCTGCTTAAATGCAACCAGAGCGGGCTTTAGAAAATATCAAACTGTGAAGAAATGATCATGGCTATATGAAAAGAGCTTCAGATATTATAACTGATTGGATCTTAAACTCATTTATGCAAAGACAAATGGGAAGCACAACCAGAGGCAATTTTAGACCTTTAAGGGCACTAAAGCCCCTCTGAATATCATCTTAAATCCCTGAAATGAACTAAATTGCAGCATCATACCTCAGATTTTCAAGGATTGGCAGAAAAAATAACTATCTTCATTACTATTTTCATTCAACCAAGAGAAGGTTATTTTAGATCAGAGAGTATTCAGGTTGTCGTGGGCTTTTTACATAATGTTATTATGCAAAGAGGGAGGGACCAATATAACTTAATTCATTAAAGGATTAAGTATACATGGTCCAGTAATGCATCAATTAATGTCCCGAACTCAGAACAATGTATTGCAAATGTGAATTTATTTTCATAATTTGTTGCTCGTCTTCTCTGTACCCAGAGTTTTTACAGACCTGGGGAAAACTGCCTTTTCTTTTAATGCACCTTGGTCGTGGAATAATCTTCAAAAAGAGCTAAAACTGGATTCAATGATATCTCTTAATGAATTTAAGAGCATCATTAAGAGTGTGGTGACAGGGGCATGTGGTTGTTTTGCTTGAAAGCCAAGTATGTATTTGCTTATTTGTTTAAACCTGTTGATTGTGTTGACTCTGTACAGCTGCTATTTTGGCCAGGTCTCTCTTGTAAAAGAAATTTTTTAATCTCAATTGGACTTCCTGGTTAAATAAAGGTTAAATAAAAATAAAATAAAATAATTTCCACCATCTAAGAGCAGTTTTATTTACATAATGCAGCTCTTTTTCATATAAAATAATAATTTTCAGTTTGTTGAATGCACGGGGCAGAGATAATCAGTCAATGATTTGCAAAAACACTGAATGAATTTTCAAGAAAATGAAAAAAGAGGTTTTAACGAGAGTCAATGGGTCAAAAGGGGCTCGAGGAGGAAGATGGTCAGTTTTTTGTTTCCACAGTGGAAAGTCTTATTTTCACAGAGTGGATGCTGTACTTCCAAAATTCATTGAAAAATGAGCCACTTTATCAGAAATTGTCATCTCAGCCTAAAAAATAACAATGCAAAGCCCTAAAAAGGGTCATGACAAGGCCTGAGGGTTAGAGTAGTTCTGCTGCACAGAGCTGAAATAAATTTACTTTTACTGTCCAGAACATGATATGAAATACCTGACATGAAGAGAAGGAGGATGATGGAGCCTCTCACTGCTGCAGTCGCACTCATTGCCCCTCCTCTTGTCTCTGTGAAAGAATCTACAAACAAACAAGGCAGGTAAGTAAAACATGAACACAGGTTTATCCATTATTAAATGTTAAGTAATGATTCCACTCACGCTGATGGATGTCCTCGCAGATGTCTGTCCTCTGCAGATGACTGATAGCAGAGTGTTGAGATTCCTCTTCAACACATTTGATGAGTTAACACCAACAAAACCACAAAGAGGCTGTTTTTAGACACTCAAACACACACACACACTGCAGACTGGAGCTATCTGCTGTGACAAACACAAGCGAGCCAGAGATCAAACCTGCAACCTTCTTACAGTGGGGCATGTGCACTATCTGCTACGCCACCATGCCGCCTTACTTCCAACATGTTTTGAGTAAATTAAAGGAGCTTGAAAATCCCACTTAACAGAACTAAAATATTAAAATACACTCAACAAAAATATAAACACAACACTTTTGTTTTTGCTCCCATTTTTCATGAGATGGACTCAAAGATCTAAAATTCATTCCAGATAAACAATATTACCATTTCTTTCAAATGTTGTTCACAAATCTGTCTAAATGTTTGATAGTGAGCACTTCCACTTACATCCCACCTCACATGTGTGCCACATCGAGATGCTGATCTGACATCATGATTAGTGCACAGGTGTGCCTTAGACTGCCCACAATAAAAGGCCACTCTGAAATGTGCAGTTTTGTCTCACAGCAAAATGCCAAAGATGTCACAAGCATTGAGGGAGCGTGCAACTGGCATGCTGACAGCAGGAATGTCAACCAGATCTGTTGCTTGTGCATTGAATGTTCATTTCTCCACCATAAGCCGTCTCCAAAGGCGTTTCAGAGAATATGGCAGTACATCCAACCGGCCTCACAACCGCAGACCATGTGAAACCACACCAGCCCAGGACCTCCACATCCAGCAGGTTCACCTCCAAGATCGTCTGAGATCAGCCACTCAGACAGCTGCTGAAACAATTGGTTTGCACAACCAAAGAATTTCTGCACAAACTGTCAGAAACCGTCTTAGGGAAGCTCAACTGCATGCTCGTCGTCCTCATCGGGGTCTTAACCTGACTCCAGATCGTCGCCGTAACAGACTTGAGTGGGCAAATGCTCACATTCGATGGCGTCTGGCACGTTGGAGAGGTGTTCTCTTCACGGATGAATCTGGGTTTACATTGTTCAGGGCAGATGGCAGACAGCGTGTGTGGCGTCGTGTGGGTGAGCACTTTGCTGATGTCAATGTTGTGGATCGAGTGGCCCATGGTGGTGGTGGGGTTATGGTATGGGCAGGCATCTGTTATGGACGAAGCAAGATAATGCACGGCCCCATGTTGCAAGGATCTGTACACAATTCTTGGAAGCTGAAAATGTCCCAGTTCTTGCATGGCCAGCATACTCACCGGACATGTCACCCATTGAGCATGTTTGGGATGTGCTTGACCGGCGTATACGACAGCGTGTACCAGTTCCCACTAATATCCAGCAACTTCGCACAGCCATTGAAGAGGAGTGGACCAACATTCCACAGGCCACAATTGACAATCTGATAAACTCTATGTGAAGAAGATGTGTTGCACTGCATGAGGCAAATGGTGGTCACACCAGAAACTGACTGGTTCTGAGTCCCCAGACCCCCAATAAAGCAAAAAAACTGCACATTTCAGAGTGGCCTTTTATTGTGGGCAGTATAAGGCACACCTATGCACTAATCATGGTGTCTGATGAGCATCTTGATGTGGCACACCTGTGAGGTGGGATGGATTATCTCAGCAAAGCAGAAGTGCTCACTATCACACATTTAGACAGATTTTTGAACAATGTTTGAGAGAAATGGTAATATTGTTTATCTGGAATGAATTTGAGATCTTTGAGTCCATCTCATGAAAAATGGGAGCAAAAACAAAAGTGTTGCGTTTATATTTTTTGTTGAGTGTATATCAACAACAATCAAAAACAACTGAGCTCAACTGAAAGTAACAAACACGACAGTCATCCTCCTTGTAACACACAGCGGTAGCCATTTCAATTGGACCGGCGGCGAAGCGGGTCTGGCGTCACCAGAGCAGAGCCAATTGTGGGCGTGGATTTACCTTTCTCGGCGTGTCCTCACCGGCTCAGTTTACAATGCTAACGCTGCGTGGCTAACTTATGCTAAAATCTATTGACAGAGCCTCCCCGCTCCGACCAACAACGTTCAATCATTAGCCAGTACAGGCACAGACTAACCAGAGTTATCCAGCAGACATCTCCCACTGTAGTAAACAAAGCTATTACCTGATCAAGCAGGGGCCGAACAGCCGGGGCTGCAGCCGATGCTGCGGTCGTTCGGTAGCCGGCTGCCTGCGCAATGTTAAACAGTCCCAAATCATTCTGCAGCTTTTTCTACCGTACAATTCTCCAATGTTGAGCCCCGTTGGGACCTGTATTGCTCATATTTCTTCCTTATTCCAGCCTTTTTCTCGAAACTTTTACGTTTCCTTCTCTTCGATGTGGAGGATAACAGAAGCAGCCTCCCGGCTCCATGATGCTTCAGTAGCTATGCTGCGAGCTGATCACTGGTACATCAGAAAGCTAGTGGAGAGGAGGTGGGACCATGGGCATGACAGTGCGAAGCGAGGGAGACAGGGGATTGGATGGACTCACGGACCATACCTGTGTGGTTCGATATGTCAACCAGTATGCAGCTTTTGCAGCGGATATACTGAATGGATTTCTTTCGTTCTTTTTGGTCTTTATATTGTGTAGATAGGACCATAGGACCATAACAGCCCTATAAACAGTGTTATTGAGATGTACAAAGCTTCCAAATCGTAGACCATAGCTTTAAGATGAGTTTTATGGCATCAAAATAGGTTATCTATAAATGCTATTCCTTAGCCTTCCGGTTGGGTCGCACAGGGCTGGACTGACCTGGATACTCAACTTCGGGAACAAGACAATTAAAACTAGAGCAAATTTATATTATTCAGACACGTCTTAGAGCACCAGGCTGTAAGTAGTGATATATAGCCGGCTACAAAACTACGATACTGAGTTTTCCAAAAACTGCTTGTTGTCACACATCAAAAACTACTGCTACGTAACTAGAAAGAGATACATTACCTCGTGGCTTTGCATCCTGTAAGTTGTTGAAAAAAGAAGTTGTAAATCAATGCAGAGTTCTGAGGAAGGTCTGAGCTGCATTCATTAGCATCACAACAAACACACGCTTTGGCTTGGGTCTTTTGGTGCGTTCCAGTAATAGTCAGAAGTAGGAATTTCTGAGTTTCAAGTAGGAAACTGGAACTGGAACGTCTCCCAAGGTTTGAATTTCCTACTGGGAACTCGGTGAAACCTCGCCACCGCCGTGCTAACAACAGCTAACAATAGCCTGGTAGATCGGCATGTTTTTTCCGACTTCAACTGAACGCTGATAAGTCGGAGATGATGTCACTCTCAGTTCGGTGGTTACTGAACGCAGCATTACGACAGTCGCCGCAAGATACTCATGAGTAATAGAGTCCTAATGTCGCCGGTAATAGATTCTCCTCATAGCACCTTTAAGGTTTGTCCAGTTTAGAGATCTCTGCAGGGAAGGATGAGGAGTTGTCACATTAACATCCCTGCAGCAGTGGTTTGATTTGTTCTTACATTATGAAGTCTTGATGAGCATCAGACTGATTTAATTCAGTCGTGCAAGCCACATTTGGCCCCGAGACCATTGTCTGGACAACCTTGACTTACAGTATTAAAGAATACAGACCTATTCAGACATTAAAATATCATAAAAAAGTTCCATATTTTTGTCACTCATTTCAGGGAGTGAAAGAGTGAAGTCTGGATCAGTAGGCTACACAATCATGTGAAAGACTGCTGACTTAACAGATATCCAGAAGACAGTCATCAACTCCCTCCACAAGGAAGCTGAGTCACATGAGGTCATTGCTGAAAAAGCTGTTTGTTCACAGAGTGCTGTATCCAAGCATATTCATAGAAAGTTGAGTAGAAGTAAAAGGTGTGGTAGGAAAAGGTCTACCAGCAAAAGTGATTACCGCAGCCTTGAGAGGGTTGTCAAGAAAAAGCCATTCAAGAATTCAGGAGAGCTTCACAAGAAGTGGACTGAGGCTGCAGTCAGCGCATTAAGATACACGATGTACGGATGAATCCTAGTCAAGCCACTCCTGAACTAGAGACATGGACAGAAGTGTCTTACCTGGGCTGTGGAGAAAAAGAACTGGACTGTTGCTCAGTGATCCAAAGTCCTCTTTTCAAATGAGAGTAAATTATGCCTGAAATTTGAGAATCAAGGTCCCAAAGTCCAGAGGCAGAGTGGAGAAGCACATTGTGACTTCACAGATGTGCAGGTTGCCCATGCCATCGCACCCCCATGCCATCTCGGACGCCGTCTTTTGAGCTTTGCTCTCACTGGTCCAGGATATCCATGATTTTCAAAAACAACCTGAAATGTGAGCTCTTCAGACCACAGCACACACTTCCACTTTGCCTCAGAGCATCTCAGGTGAACTCGGGCCCAGAGAATCTGACAGCGTTTCTGGTTGTTGTTGATGTTTGGCTAAAAGATGGAGAAGTGAACTCCGATAACTGGCAATGGCTCTACTCGCTGCTTATGTGCAGAGATTTCCAGATTCTCTGAATGATTTTTTTTTTGTTATTTTTTATTTTCATTTTTCAAACAAAAATCTTACAAATCGTATATGCACTTTAGTTTTACCGAATATACATAACAACAAGGAGAAAAAAGGAAAAATTAGAATAAAATACAAATAAACAATAAAAATAAAAATAATAATAATAAAACAAAACAAAAATAGGACAAAGAATATATACATTTATAAATAATGATAAAATAGAGTAAGACCCACAACAGGCCTGTGGTATATTTGTAATCATTTGATGATCAGTATTAAACAGGTTCATTTTGACATTATACTAACTGATTTTTCATGCAGACTCATCCAGGGCTTCTTCAATGAGTATTGGATGAGGGCTGCAAACATGAAGCAGCATCTATAATCACCAGGGGCCTGTACTACGAAGCTGGATTAGCTCTTAGAGAGATAACTTCCTGGATAAGTTTCAGATTTTCCGCACTACGAATGAGGATCTCTTTTTATCCAGACATGTTGCCCCGGTAACTGATACTGAACGCCAAACCTGGTCCGGAGCAGGTTAAGTTCCAGGATAAGAGCTCACGGGGTGTGACAGACCGCCCGCTGACCAATCGGTTCTCTCAGGCGGGCATTAAAGACCACACAGTCACCAATCTGCTGTCTTGGAAAATGACTTGCCCATTTCTGCCTTAACCGGTTAATGTCGGTGCGTGAATTGTAAGAGGAGCCCTTCGTCTGGAGCGTTTTTTTCGAGACAGAAGTAATCAGCTTGATTTACCAGAAGAAATCTTGTACAGAGGTACAGATTTTCACGGGAGGGACTTCTATACATCTGTGACCTGCTGGAGCCTTACATGGCAAATAATGCACTACGGTCATTTTGAAAGTATGAATGTGATTTCCCAGGTCAAACAAGTGAAAAAAATAATTGTGCTTAGACAAATGTAGAGTATTTATTAGTATGTTGACCATGATGTTTTAGCAACAATAATGGACACACAGAAAAATCGTTCTTGTCAGTATTTTTATGTTATTTCTGTCACTGGTGTTAACATATTTAAGGTTACAATCACAAGATTTATGAATGCAATAAAATTAATCTAAAGGCACATATCACAACATGTGAAGACTGCTGACAAAACTCCATGAAATAAAACAGTAACTTCTTTAATTCAAACTATTTGACATTATTTCTCAATGTCAGTGATAACGTTTGATCCGAGGATGTTTACTTCTGAGAAAAGACAACACATGCTGATAATTGTACTGAACTTTATTATGGATAAAGTCAAGTAACAATAATTTTGGTTTAAAGTTCAATTACAATTACATAAGTAATCATCATATCTTAAATGTTGTCTAATGTAATATGATCTCCAAATTTTGGTAGTAACACCATGACACTGAGGGACAGAATTTAGTTTGAAGAAATATTTTTAAATATCTAATTTATGTTTAATTTCATTCATAGATTTATCCCAGTGTTATCAACACTGTCCATTTATTATTTTAATTAACAAAAAAGAGGAAATGTTTTACACTGTCCAATAGCGGTGGATCATGACAGTGGGACAAATGTTGTTTTAGATCCAAAGTACACTAAAAGTGAAATTAGATATTACATTTAGGCTAATTAAATTACATTTAAAATAAAAAAGATAATTATTCATCACCATTTAAAAGACTATTTAATAACATAATTTTGGTTTAATGTGGACGAGTTCCTAATTACATTTTAAGCAATTTGTGTTTCTGGAAAATGGAAGAAAATGTGCCGGCAATCCCTCCGGCTTCTCGTGGCTACAGTCGTGTTGCTCCTGGCCTGGATAATACTGCAGTACTCCTCAGACTTTTGCAGGATTATTTGCTGCTCCTCCGCCGTGAAGTAGGCTGCTCTCTTCTCCATTGTGGAAAATGCTCCAGGGCCGCTAACCACGCCCATTTTATGTGTGCGCGCACAGATCCCAGCCGGATCCACTTATCGAGTTGATAACGAGCCTCGTAGTACAGCAGATCTGGATGACGGAGATCCGGTGAAGTTCAGCGAGATGTCGCAGAGTTATCCTGGATGACTTAATCCAGCTTTGTAGTACAGGCCCCTTGGGCCTCTACATTGTTGTGAAGTAAAGTCGTTTATGTTGTTTTCGACAAATAAGAAGATCTCCAGCAGATGGCATCATAGGTAGAACAAATAGCAAGCCAAATTTAATCAGTGTGACCTCCTATAAAATAACATGGTCCTTTGTTGCCTCACAAAATAGGTCTCAACACTGAGCCCAGCATAGCTTTAGAGCAATGATAATTTTGTTGACTATCCTCATTATAGCCTTCATCCTCATACCCCCATCTTCCCCTGATGGAAGCCAGACAAAGATTAAACAAGTACAAGTGCACATGAATAAAAACCCATATCCAGTCAGCTGACCCTCTCATCAACAAACAAGTAAATAAAAGAACAGACCAAAATGCCTGAGAGAGACCCATTCCAACCAGGCCCAGCCCGGCCATTTAGAAAGCAGAAACATCTTTGTCCATCACAGTGTATCATTTGACGTGCTGGGTATTTTGAATCCCTCCTATTTTTTTCCACCTTTTTTCAAAAACATGGAGTTGATTTCTGATTTTCATTGTCATTCTTTCCATTTCATAGATTTCATTTACAAGATCCTTCCATTTTGCTCTTACTAAACTGTCGTTTTTCAACCAGTGTCTTGTAATTTGCTTCATTATTGCTGCTCTTAGAATTAAAAATAAATGGGAGTCCATCTCATGAACCTCTTCTGGTACTTTCCCTAGAAGTAAAGAATGTGGGCAAAAGTTCAATGCTATACACAAAATATTTGAGATTTCTTGAAGGGAATTTTCCCAAAATTCCCTAATAACTTTACATGACCAGAATACATGACTGTGATTAGCAAATGGCCCCCCACATTCCCTCCAACAGATTGATGTGATATTGTCTTTGTACTTACTTTTGAATTTGGGGGCGTCT